>SJYT01030734.1:0-39922 GCA_006410635.1 Cephalophus harveyi
GTATTTTATTCTTTTTGTTGCAATGATGAATGGAATTGTTTTCTTAGTTTCTCTTTCTATTTTCTCATTGTTAGTTTATAGGAATGCAAGGGATTTCTGTGTGTTAATTTTATATCCTGCAACTTTACTATATTCATTGATTAGCTCTAGTAATTTTCTGGTGGAGTCTTTAGGGTTTTCTATGTAGAGGATCATGTCATCTGCAAAAGGTGAGAGTTTTACTTGTTCTTTTCCAATTTGAATTCCTTTTATTTCTTTTTCTTCTGATTGCTATGGCTAAAACTTCCAAAACTATGTTGAATAGAAGTGGTGAGAGTGGGCACCCTTGTCTTATTCCTAACTTTAGGGGAAATGCTTTCAGTTTTTTACCATTGAGGATAATGTTTGCTGTAAGTTTATCATATATAGCTTTTATTATGTTGAGGTATGTTCTTTTATACCTGCTTTCTGGAGGTTTTTTTTTTAATCATAAATGGATGTTGAATTTTGTCAAAGGTTTTCTCTGCATCTATTGAGATAATCACATGGTTTTTATCTTTCAATTTGTTAATGTAGTGTATGACATTGATTGATTTAGGAATATTGAAGAATCCTTGCATCCCTGGGATAAAGCCCACTTGGTCATGATGTATGATCTTTTTAATATGTTGTTGGATTCTGCTGATAGGATTTTGTTAAGGATTTTTGCATCTACATTCATCAGTGATATTGGCCTGTAGTTTTCTTTTTTTGTGGTATCTTTGTCTGGTTTTGGTATTAGGGTGATGGTGGCCTCATAGAATGAGTTTGGAATTTTCCCTTCCTCCACAATTTTCTGGAAGAGTTTGAGTAGGATAAGTGTTAGCTGTTCCCTAAATTTTTGGTAGAATTCACCTGTGAAGCCATCCGGTCCTGGGCTTTTGTTTGTTGGAAGATTTTTTTTATTATAGTTTCAATTTCAGTGCTTGTGATGGATCTGTTAAGATTTTCTATTTCTTCCTGGGTCAGTTTTGGAAGATTATACTTTTCTAAGAATTTGTCCATTTCTTCCACGTTGTCCATTTTATTGGCATATAGTTGCTGATAGTAGTCTCTTATGATCCTTTGTATTTCTGTGTTGTCTGTTGTAATTTCTCCCATTTTTATTTCTAGTTTGGTTGATTTAATTCTTCTCCCTTTGTTTCTTGATGAGTCTGGCTAATGGTTTGGCAGTTTTATTTATCTTCTCAAAGAACAAACTTTTAGCTTTGTTGATTTTCGGTATGGTCTCTTCTGTTCCTTTTGCATTTATTTCTGCCCTAATTTTTAAGATTTCTTTCCTTCTACTANTCTGCCCTAATTTTTAAGATTTTGTACCTTCGCCTAACCCTGGTGTTCTTCATTTCTTCCTTTTCTAGTTGCTTTAGGTATACGGTTAGGTTATTTGACTTTTTTCTTGTTTCTTAAGGTAATTCTGTATTGCTATGAACCTTCCCCTTAGCACTGCTTTTACAGGGTCCCACAGGTTTTACGCTGTTGTGTTTTCATTTTCATTCACTTCTACACATATTTTGATTTCTTTTTAAATTTCTTCTGTAATTTGTTGGTTATTCAGAAGTGGTTTGTTCAGCCTCCATATGTTGGGATTTTTAATTGTTTTTCTCCTGTAATTGACATCAAATCTTACTGCATTGTGGTCACAAAGGATGCTTGGAATGATTTCAACCTTTTGAATTTGCCAAGGCTAGATTTATGGCCTGGGATGTGATCTCTCCTGGAGAAGGTTCCATGTCCACTTGAGAAAAAAGATGAAACGCATTGTTTAGGGGGTGAAACGTCCTATAGATATCAGCTACGTCTAACTGGCCCATTATATCTTTTAAAGTTTGTGTTTCCTTGTTAATTTCTGTTTCATTGAACTATCCATAGGTGTGGGTGGGGTATTAAAGTCTCACACTGTTATTGTGCTATTGTTAATTTTCCCTTTAATACTTGCTAGCATTTGCCTTACATACTCCTATGGTGGGTGCATATATATTTATAACTGTTACATCTTCTTCTCAGGTCGATCCTTTGACCATCATGTAGTGACATTTTGGTCTCTCTTCACAGCCTTGATTTTAAGGTCTATTTTATCTGATATGAGTATTGCTAATCCTGCTTTCTTTTGGTCTCTATTGGCATGGAATATCTTCTTCCAGCCCTTCACTTTCAGTCTGTATGTGTCTGTTGTTTTGAGGTGGGTCTCTTGTAGACAACATGTATAGGGGTCTAGCTTTTGTGTCCGTTCAGCCAGTCTTTGTCTTTTGGTTTAGGCATTCAACCCACTTCCCTTTAAGTTAATTATTGATAAGTATGATTCCTTTGCCATTTACTCTGTTGTTTTGGGTTCTAGTTTATGCACCCTTTCTGTGTTTCCTGTCTAGAGAAGATCCTTTAGTGTTTGTTGAAGAGCTGGTTTGGTAGTGTTGAATTCTCTCAAATGTACAAAATTGACAACAAATACCAAAAAGCAAAGGTTAAAAATTTGGAGTAGAGATTGGATTTTCAAAAATACAATGTTAAAGAAAAGAAGCAGAAGAAGAAGGAAAAAAAAAAGAAGAAGAAGAAAGAAAAAAGAAAAAAGCCACAAGAATGATTAAAAAACAACTACATCAACCTCAAAAAGACTATATATGGTGTTTGCTTTAAAAATAGGGTCTCTCTCTTTCTTTTTTTTTTTGTAAAGTAATAATATGTTGTAAAAATAAAAATTAAAGAAATAGAGGACTTAAAATTTAAGAAAGCTAAAAAAAAAGAAAAAAAAACATTCACACAACAACATCAACATTAAAAAAAAGAAAAAAAGAATGCTTCGGGTCGCACTGTGGAGAGGGAGGGAAATTGCAAACAAATACTACTGGCGTGTGCTTGCAGTGTCTCATCCGCACTTGTCTTTCCCCTGCTCATGGTGTGTACCACTCAGGCTCTAAGTTGCTCTGCCGAGGAACCATATGAGGCTGGTCCTAGGCTTCATGCACCTCTCTGGTCTACGCTGCTCAGACTCGGTGCTCAGGTAGCCTTCAGAGGCACATATTTGGTTGGGCCTGCGTTTTGTGCACTTCCCAGGTNGTGTCTCATCCGCACTTGTCTTTCCCCTGCTCATGGTGTGTACCACTCAGGCTCTAAGTTGCTCTGCCGAGGAACCATATGAGGCTGGTCCTAGGCTTCATGCACCTCTCTGGTCTACGCTGCTCAGACTCGGTGCTCAGGTAGCCTTCAGAGGCACATATTTGGTTGGGCCTGCGTTTTGTGCACTTCCCAGGTCCGAGTAGCTCAGGAGTTTGGCGAGCGCAATTGCTGCGACTGGTCGCCTTTCCATGCTGCTCAGTTTTCTGGGTGTACCACTGGCATTCCTTCTGAGGAGGATGATGACTGTCCAGAACCCCCAGAAGTCTTAGTTAGCAAAGAAGCCTACTTGCATTTTGGTAGGTAATGACTCTCTTGGGCTGGGATTGTTCCCTTCCAGCCCTTAAGGCACTGGCTGCCTGTCACCGGAGGGGGATGGTCTGCAGCCGGCTATTTCCGTTCCGTCCTTTGTTCTGTCTGCGGTCCTGGCGGTGTCTTATGTTTGAGCATTTTGCGTGGTAGCTATCCCACAGTCTGGATTGCTAGCCCAAGTTAGTTCGCTTTGGTCATGCGCAGGCCCTCTGGTCACACGTGGGGTGGGCGTTCCAGCCCGATTCTTTGCAGACCACGCCTCCCGCGGCCCGATTCTTAAAAAGCACTGCAGTCCGCACTTCCCGCATCTCCCTGCCCAGCCCCCACTTGTTAGTGGCGGATGCAGTCATCTGTGCTGCTTTTCCGCTGGGAGAGTTACTGTTGGGCTTGTAATCTGTTGGTTTTAGTTATTTATTTCTCCTTCCTGTTATGTTGCCCTCTGTGCTTCCAGGGTTCACCCGACTTGGCAGCAAGAATGTTTCCTGGTGTTTGGAAACCTCTCTTCTTACAAGTCTTCCCGGGATGGGATTCCCTTCCCAGGACGGAGCTCTCTCCCTACCTCCTTTGCCTCTTTTTTCGTCTTTTATATTTTTTCCTACCTGTTTTCAAAGACAGCGATCTGTTTTTCTGAGTGTCTGATGTCCTCTGCCAGCATTCAGAAGTTGTTTTGTGGAATTTACTTGGCGTTGAAATGTTCTTTTGATGAATTTGTGAGGGAGAAAGTGGTCTCCCCATCCTATTCCTCTGCCATCTTAGGACCGCCCCCCCCTCATTATTCATTATTGATAGACTCCTTTTTATGTCTTCTAGGTCCTTGTTAAGCATTTTTTTGCCCCTTCTCTATCCATGTCACCAGGCTATTTATCTGTAACTCCATTTTATTTTCAAGATTTTTTATTATTTCTGAGTTATTTTTCAGGTGGACTCCCAATCTCCTCTTTTGTTTGGTTTGATGGATGTTTATCATGTTCCTTTACCTGCTGATTTACATGCTTTAAACCCAGCTTTGACTAATGTCAGTGAATTAGAGGGACAATTTTTGATACATCCCATTTATCACTTTAAAAATAAAATGGAAACTACCCGAAGCAATTATACCCTTTAATGTCAGTGAATTAAAGGGACAATTTTTGATACATCCCATTTATCACATTAAAAATAAAATGGAAACTACCCGAAGCAATTATACCCTTTAAATACTATCTCAATAAAGGTTTTTTAAAATGCCAACCACCCTGCCTTCCCAGTTCCTTCGGATCATAATTCAACCCCCATACCTTTCGACTGCTCTTCATTCTCTAATCTCATCAACCCCATCTCCAATGCGAAATCCCTCATTCTGGCCTCAGTAAACTCTCTCCTCTTCTTTAAAGATCCAGACACCCCCTCAGGTCTTTTTTATTTGCTCTCCCTTTACCTGGGACGTTCTTCCAATCAGGGTACAGGTTCTGAGATCTAGCTGCCCAGCAGAATCACCTGATGAGTTTATGGATGCCCCAGCCCCACCTCAGAGAGTCAGATGCCATTATTTGGGGAAAGAGGGTGGCACCTGGACATTTATCATTGTTTTAAAACTTGCCAGGTGTTTCTAACATTCATCCAGCATTAGAAATCACTGCCCAAGACATCATGCTCAGTCCCCACAATCTTTAGGTTTCAGTTCAAAGACCAGTTCTACAAGAGGCTGTCTCCAATCATACCATCTGCCTTCCTTCCATCCTCTACTTATTTGATTCTATCCCACCTAGTATTCTATCATATACAGATCTGCTTCCCAGTGAGAATGTCAGATGGATGGAGGCAGAGGCTGTGTCCTCAGTGCTTGGCTCACAAAGATGCTTAGCACCTAGCTATTGCCTGAATGAACCTCCACTGGTGCCCTCCTGGGTCTAGCTCCAGCTTTAAGGGCTGGAGTTCTCCATGAAGACCATGAGGTGGCAATAGTGCCTGTCTGCATCAAAGGTCATCCATAGACCCACCTCTGTGCAGGGCTGGGCAGTGGGGCCAAGGTGGATGGGGGGAAGTGGTGGCATCAGGGAGTTGTGGATGCTCATCCTGCCCTGCACCCAGCCATTATTCAGGGACAGGAGCAAGGACCATGGCAGACAGCATGGTGGCCTCCCTCTTTTCCTCATATCTAGACTCTGAGCCACTGAGCCCTGAAAACACCCAACTCAGACTAAAGTCAGAGGGAGAAGGCCCTGCCACACAGTCTCGAACCTCCAAGTCCTTCCCCTCTTACCTGGCCAGTCACTGAGCCCTGGAAATAACCTCCTGGGATGAATCCCACAGACCCCTCACCTAGCTCAGGACTTGCACACAAGGCTGGTGTGCTGGCTGTGACTGGTGTCTGCAGGCAACTTGAATATCCATCATCTGAGGGCAGGCTCCCATATCCAGAAAGAAAAACAGGGAAGCTCTTGTAAAGTCATCTCTCAATCAGTTCCAATCCATTCCTTTCACAGCACCAGGCAGGGATAGCCTGAGGGGCCTATACCCTGCTTTTCTCCAGCCATGGAGCTGAGGAGTGTTCACGTTTAAATGATTGAAAGAAAAAAAAAAAAAAAAAAAGTATGTGACCCATGAAGATGAAATGACAAGGGTGTGCCTGGGCAGAGTCAAGGTCACATGTTGCCCACAGAGCTCCTTTTAGCCCAGGCTGCCATCTTGGCCACTGAAAGACAAATTCACTCCCTCCCAGTGTTCTTCTGAGACTGACCCAGGATTTCCCTTCTGTCTGCATCTCTGTCAGTAAATCCCCAAGAACTGGGCTTCCCAGGAAAGCTCCCAGTGGGGGCTGTTATTTATAATGTGGAGAAAAATATTCCTGACTTCATGTGGCCCCGTCTCTGTCTTTGGCCCAAACCCAATACAGCCATCCCGACCAAATGGAATACTGAAAATTCGAGGATGACCAAGGCATTTTTTCCAAAACAGTTTAATTTAAATAAGGTGAAGAATCTGAAAAAATTAGGGCGTGGGGAGAACCCGAAAGAGCATACCACGTGAATCCACTGGTTCAGTCACTAAGAAACACCATCATCAAAAAAGATATTTAAGTTTAATACAAATGTTATATGAAGAAAATAAATTCTAAAAACAATTATGTTTCACAAATAAGGCCAGCTAGGCTAGTTTTTTTTGTTGTTGTTTTCGTTTTTTGGTTCTTTTGACAACTGCAGTTGACAGATGTTCTTTCCTAGTACTCTTTCCTAGTACTCTCTCTCTCTCTCTCTTTTTTAAAATTTCTTTTCTAATATGAGTAACTAGCTGGAAACTCTAGAGTTCACATTGTCTAGAGAAAGGAAACAAAACTAAAATGTACAAAAAAATGTACTGGAATGATATACAATTAATTTTTCTCATATACATACATCAGCCTTTTGCTTTGCTCAATGCTTGTTTTACACAACACACAAAATGGTACTAAAGCACATGTAATGTAACAGCACAGTGGTGGTCTCCTTCCTGTCAAACTGCCTTTGTTTCATGCCGACATGAAACCATAAAATTCCACCATATAAATATTACATATATCCTTCATCTCAGGCTCAAATGTCCTCCGCATTTGTCTCACCTTTGACTTCTCACTTCCTTGAAGCATAGTCATCTCTTACCAAGAAGTTGTGAGTGTCTTTAAAGGAAACACAAAGCAAAGAAAAACTGTTTCAGAGCTTCTGACTTGAATACTTTCTATGGTCTTCAATTCTGCAAACTGAGCTCAGTGGGGCTTGCTTCTAGTACCCCTCTGGTCCAGAGAGATTCCCTTTTATAGCATGGCAACATAATATTTGAAAGGGGCCAATTGGTACATGTGATGTGTCCATAGCAGCACTGAACTCTGTTCTGGAAATTCCTGATCCCAATATGCTGTGTACAGACATACAGATGGAAACAGCTCACGGGGCATCATAGAGGAGGAGCTGTGCACTGCAAAGTGACCCCTGTGCCCTCTCGGTACCCCTGTGACAGATGGCTGGCTGGTCATCCTTTCTCCAGCATCAACCATTCTTTTTATTGTTGGGTGTGTTTTTTGTTTTTTATTTTTTTTCTCTCTCTCTTTTTTATAAGTTAAAGTTAATGCACATGTGAAAAGGGGAAGGTACTCTAGGCTCGATGACATTCACAAATTATACACTTATTTACAGCTTAAGTAAAGGTTCCATATGGGTGGAACAGTCTTCATCAAGGCTAATGCCAGACATGACACAGTGTGGCCTGCCCTGCATACCAGGTGCAGAGGCCAAGTATGAGGGTGGTGGTCCTCCTGTCTCACGTCTTTTTGCTGGTTCCAGTTTCTCTAGTGTCTGGGTTGTTTCTCTCCACAGAGTGGGTGGCTTGTGTCCCAGGATGTCCCAAGTCTCAGAAGGTGTCCAGATGAGACTCTTTTAGTATGAGGCTCTTTTAGTATGAGGCTCTTTGAACTGGTACCAGTGTTATGCTCAGAGCAGGCTGACCCTTCCTTCTCCTTACTGCCTCTCCAACAACTGGATTTACTGCTCTGGGGATGGTCTGGGCAGGAGGGAAGCCAAGCGGAAAGGGGGGGGGTTACCATTCCTGACCATCCCTTGCCATTCCTGCCCACCCCCTTCTACTTGATCTTCACCTGCTCCCCCAGGAAGCCACCTTCCACTCCTGACTCCCCATACACACAGGGGGAAAATCCTGCCACTATTTACTGACCTGAATTTTGGGAACTTTAAGGATTTAACAAGATCTGGTTGGAAAAAAAAGAAGGGCATCATGCTCAGAAGAAATAAAGATGAGTGAGGAAAGGTACTAACTTATCGAGGAAGATGTTTCTTATGCAGTACTTGGGATCAGGCACCCATGCTGCATGAGTAGACATCAAGTACTCCAGGCCCTTGTTATGTTCAAACTTGGGCACTGAAAAAGGCACTGAGATTTGGTGTTCTCTATTTACTTCTGTTCATGGAGTTTCCTTCATCATTGTATAGGCAACTTGAAAACAGACTTATACCTAAACCAGCCAAAGGAAAAGGAGGGAGGACCAGAATGGTTAAACCCACCTGGGCTTAATGGTTAAGATCTACTGGCTCCCAGTGAGGAAAAGCTACAGGGTCAACTGAAGGATGAAAGAACCAGAGTAAGACCTTAGGGAGCTACAAGGACATGTGCTTTGTAAGGAGCTACATTGTGGATGAGTGAGATGTGACAACACTGAAGGAAGAGTCAAACGAGTTTTCCGTCCAGATGAGAGACGGCCCAGCCTGCAGGCTCAGTGGGATGGCTGACTCTGAGACCCATTGGCACATCACTAAGATCCCATCATACCTTAGATCATTTACCAAGTTTAGACAGATTAGGACAAAACATTTTTTAACTTCTTGAGGTGGGATGATAATATTTGAACAAAAGAAGTTGGCTTCATTGATTATACCAAAGCCTTTGACTGTGGATCACAAAAAACTGTGGAAAATTCTGAAAGAGATGGGAATGTCAGACCACCTGACCTGCATCATGAGAAACATATAGGCAGGTCAGGAAGCAACAGTTAGAACTGGACATGGAACAATAGACTGGTTCTAAATAGGAAAAGGAGTATGTCAAAACTGTATATTGTTACCCTGCTTATTTAACTTATATGCAGAATACATCATGCAAAATGCTGGGCTGGAAGAAGCACAATCTGGAATCAGGTTGCCAAGAGAAATATCAATAACCTCAGATATGCAGACGACACCACTTTTATGGCAGAAAGTGAAGAGGAACTAAAAAATCTCTTGATGAAAGTGAAAGAGGTGAGTGAAAAAGTTGGCTTAAAGCTCAACATTCGGAAAACGAAGATCATGGCATCTGGTCCCATCACTTCATGGGAAATAGATGAGGAACAGTGGAATCAGTGTCAGACTTTATTTTGGGGTCTCCAAAATCACTGCAGATGGTGACTGGAGCCAGGAAATTAAAAGACGCTTTCTCCTTGGAAGAAAAGTTATAACCAACCTAGATAGCATATTGAAAAACAGAGACATCACTTTGCCAACAAAGGTCCGTCTAGTCAAGGGTATGGTTTTTCCAGTGGTTATGTATGGATGTGACAAATGGACTATAGAGAAAGCTGAATACCCATTATTCATTATTGATAGACTCCTTTTTATGTCTTCTAGGTCCTTGTTAAACATTTTTTTGCCTCTTCTCTATCCTTGTCACCAGGCTATTTATCTGCAACTCCATTTTATTTTCAAGATTTTTTATTAATTCTGAGTTATTTTTCAGGTGGACTCCCTATCTCCTCTTTTGTTTGGTTTGACGGGCGTTTATCATGTTCCTTTACCTGCTGATTTACATGTTTTAAACTCAGCTTTGACTAATGCCAGTGAATTAAAGGGACAATTTTTGATACATCCCATTTATCACATTAAAAATAAAATGGAAACTACCCGAAGCAATTATACCCTTTAGATACTATCTCAATAAGGTTTTTTAAAATGCCAACCACCCTGGCTTCCCAGTTCCTTTGGATCATAATTCAACCCCCATACCTCTCAACTGCTCTTCATTCTCTGATCTCATCAACCCCATCTCCAATGTGAAATCCCTCATTCTGGCCTCAGTAAACTTTCTCCTCTTCTTTGAAGATCCAGACACCCCCTCAGGTGTTTTTATTTGCTCTCCCTTTAACTGGGACGTTCTTCCAATCAGGGTACAGGCTCTGAGATCTAGCTGCCCAGCAGAATCACCTGATGAGTTTATGGATGCCCCAGTCCCACCTCAGAGAGTCAGATGCCATTATTTGGGGAAAGAGGGTGGCACCTGGACATTTATCATTGTTTTAAAACTTGCCAGGTGCTTCTAACATTCATCCAGCATTAGAAATCACTGCCCAAGACATCATGCTCAGTCCCCACAATCTTTAGGTTTCAGTTCAAAGACCAGTTCTACAAGAGGCTGTCTCCAATCATACCATCTGCCTTCCTTCCATCCTCTACTTATTTGATTCTATCCCACCTAGTATTCTATCATATACAGATCTGCTTCCCAGTGAGAATGTCAGATGGATGGAGGCAGAGACTCTGTCCTCAGTGCTTGGATCACAAAGATGCTCAGCACACAGCTGTTGCCTGAATGAACCTCCACTGGTGCCCTCCTGGGTCTAGCTCTAGCTTTAAGGGCTGGAGTTCTCCATGAAGACCGTGACGTGGCAATAGTGCCTGTCTGCATCAAAGGTCATCCATAGACTCACCTCTGTGCAGGGCTGGGCAGTGGGGCCAAGGTGGATGGAGGGAAGTGGTGGCATCAGGGAGTTTTGGATGTCCATCCTGCCCTATATCCAGCCATTGTTCAGGGACAGGAGCAAGGACCATGGCAGGCAGCATGGTGGCCTCCCTCTTTTCCTCATATCTA
Source organism: Cephalophus harveyi (assembly GCA_006410635.1). NCBI lineage: Eukaryota > Metazoa > Chordata > Mammalia > Artiodactyla > Bovidae > Cephalophus > Cephalophus harveyi. The sequence continues at coordinate 10,804 of SJYT01030734.1, forward strand.
GACTCTGAGCCACTGAGCCCTGAAAACACCCAACTCAGACTAAAGTCAGAGGGAGAAGGCCCTGCCACACAGTCTCGAACCTCCAAGTCCTTCCCCTCTTACCTGGCCAGTCACTGAGCCCTGGAAATAACCTCCTGGGATGAATCCCACAGACCCCTCACCTAGCTCAGGACTTGCACACAAGGCTGGTGTGCTGGCTGTGACTGGTGTCTGCAGGCAACTTGAATATCCATCATCTGAGGGCAGGCTCCCATATCCAGAAAGAAAAACAGGGAAGCTCTTGTAAAGTCATCTCTCAATCAGTTCCAATCCATTCCTTTCACAGCACCAGGCAGGGATAGCCTGACATAACTTGCACACAAGGCTGGTGTGCTGGCTGTGACTGGTGTCTGCAGGCAACTTGAATATCCATCATCTGAGGGCTGTGAGACGACCTGTCACCTTCCACGTGACAGGCTCCCATATCCAGAAAGGAAAACAAGGAAGCTCTTGTAAAGTCATCTCTCAATCAGTCCCATTCCATTCCTTTCACAGCACCAGCCAGGGATGACCTGAGGGGCCTATGCCCTGCTTTTCTCCAGCCATGGAGCTGAGGAGTGTTCACGTGAAATGATTGAAAAACAAAACAAAACAAAACACTTATGTGACCCATGAAGACGAAATGACAAGGGTGTGCCTGGGCAGAGTCAAGGTCACATGTTGCCCACAGAGCTCCTTTTAGCCCAGGCTGCCATCTTGGCCACTGAAAGACAAATTCACTCCCTCCCAGTGTTCTTCTGAGACTGACCCAGGATTTCCCTTCTGTCTCCATCTCTGTCAGTAAATCCCCAAGAACTGGGCTTCCCAGGAAAGCTCCCAGTGGGGGCTGTTATTTATAATGTGGAGAAAAATATTCCTGACTTCATGTGGCCCCGTCTCTGTCTTTGGTCCAAACCTGATACAGCCATCCCGACCAAATGGAAAACTGCAAATTCGAGGATGACCAAGGCATTTTTTCCAGAACAGTTTAATTTAAATAAGGTGAAGAATCTGAAAAAATTAGGGCGTGGGGAGAACCCGAAAGAGCATACCACGTGAATCCACTGGTTTAGTTGCAAAGAAACACCATCATCAAAAAAGATATTTGTTTAATACAAACGTTATATGAAGAAAATAAATGCTGAAAGCAATTATGTTTCACAAATAAGGCCAGCTAGGCTAGTTTTTTTTTGTTGTTGTTGTTTTTGTTTTTTGGTTCTTTTGACAACTGCAGTTGACAGATGTTCTTTCCTAGTACTCTCTCCTAGTACTCTCTCCTAGTACTCTCTCTCTCTTTTTTTTTTTAAATTTCTTTTCTAATATGAGTAACTAGCTGGAAACTGTAGAGTTCACATCGTCTAGAGAAAGGAAACAAAACTAAAATGTACAACAAAATGTACTGGAATGATATTTTACAATTAATTTTTCTCATATACATACGTCACCCTTTTGCTTTGTTCAATGCTTGTTTTACACAACACACAAAATGGTACTACAGCACATGCAATGTAACAGCACAGTGGTGGTCTCCTTCCTGTCAAACTGCCTTTGTTTCATGCCGACATGAAACCATAAAATTCCACCATATAAATATTACATATATGCTTCATCTCAGGCTCAAATGTCCTCCACGTGTGTCTCACCTTTGACTTCTCACTTCCTTGAAGCATGGTCATCTCTTACCAAGAAGTTGTGAGTGTCTTTAAAGGAACCACAAGCAAAGAAAAAATGTTTCAGAGCTTCTGACTTGAATACTTTCTACGGTCTTCTCTTTTGCAAACTGAGCTGAGTGGGGGTTGCTTCTAGTTAATCATCTGTAAACAAGGATGTGGAGTGTTTTTGTTTTTTTTTTCTTTTTTCCCTTTTATTGGAGTAGAGTCATCATGGAAATCACATCAAGTTAATGAGCTCCTCCAGGTACCCCTCTGGTCCAGAGAACTTCCCTTTTATAGCATGGCAACATAATATTTGAAAGGGGCCAATTGGTACATGTGATGTGTCCATAACAGCACTGAACTCTGTTCTGGAAACTCCTGATCCCAATATGCTGTGTACAGACATACAGATGGAAACAGCTCACGGGGCATCATAGAGGAGGAGCTGTGCACTGCAAAGTGACCCTGTGCCCTCTCGGTATCCCTGTGACAGACGACTGGCTGTCCATCCTTTCTCCAGCATCCAACCATTCTTTTTGTTGTTGGGTGTGTTTTTTGTTTTTTATTTTTTCTCTCTCTCTCTTTTTTATAATTTAAAGTTAATGCACATATGAAAAGGGAAGGTACTCTAGGCTCGATGACATTCACAAATTATACACTTATCTACAGCTTAAGTAAAGGTTCCATATGGGTGGAACAGTCTTCATCAAGGCTAATGCCAGACATGACACAGTGTGGCCTGCCCTGCATACCAGGTGCAGAGGCCAAGTATGAGGGTGGTGGTCCTCCTGTCTCACGTCTTTTTGCTGGTTCCAGTTTCTCTAGTGTCTGGGTTGTTTCTCTCCACAGAGTGGGTGGCTTGTGTCCCAGGATGTCCCAAGTCTCAGAAGGTGTCCAGATGGGACTCTTTTAGTATGAGGCTCTTTGAACTGGTACCAGTGTTATGCTCAGAGCAGGCTGACTCTTGCTTCTCCTCACTGACTCTCCAACAACTGGATTTACTGCTCTGGGAATGGTCTGGGCAGGAGGGAAGCCAAGGGGAAAGGGGGGAGGGTAGCATTCCTGACCATCCCTGGCCATTCCTGCACACCCCCTTCTACTTGATCTTCACCTGCTCCTCCAGGAAGCCACCTTCCACTCCCGACTCCCCACACACACAGGGGAAAAATCCTGCCACTATTTAGTGACCTGAATTTTGGAATCTTTAAGGATTTAACAAGAGCTGGTTGGAAAAAAAAAAAGAAGGGCATCATGCTCAGAGGAAATAAAGATGAGTGGGGAAAGGTACTAACTTATCGAGGAAGATGTTTCTTATGCAGTACTTGGGATCAGGCACCCTTGCTGCATGAGCAGACATCAAGTACTCCAGTCCCTTATGTTCAAACTTGGGCACTGAAAAAGGCACTGAGATTTGGTGTTTTCTATTTACTTCTGTTCATGGAGTTTCTTTCATCATTGTATAGGCAACTTGAAAACAGACTTATACCTAAACCAGCCAAAGGAAAAGGAGGGAGGACCAGAATGGTTAAACCCACCTGGGCTTAATGGTTAAGATCTACTGGCTCCCAGTGAGGAAAAGCTCCAGGGTCAACTGAAGGATGAAAGAACCAGAGTAAGACCTAAGGGAGCTACAAGGACATGTGTTTTGTAGGGAGCTACATTGTGGATGAGTACGATGTGAGAACACTGCAGGAAGAGCCAAACGAGTTTTCTGTCCAGCTGAGAGATGGCCCAGCCTGCAGGCTCAGTGGGATGGCTGACACTGAGACCCATTGGCACATCACTAAGATCCCATCATACCTTAGATCATTTACCAAGTGTAGACAGATTGGGACAAAACGCTTTTTAACTTCTTGAGGTGGGATGATAATATTTGAACAAAAGAAGTTGGCTTCATTGACCATACCAAAGCCTTTGACTGTGGATCACAATAAACTGTGGAAAATTCTGAAAGGGATGGGAATATCAGACCACCTGACCTGCATCTTGAGAAACATATAGGCAGGTCAGGAAGCAACAGTTAGTACTGGACATGGAACAACAGACTGGTTCTAAATAGGAAAAGGAGTATGTCAAAGCTGTATATTGCTACCCTGCTTATTTAACTTATAGACAACCTGGAATCAGGTTGCCAGGAGAAATATCAATAACCTCAGATATGCAGATGACACCACCTTTATGGCAGAAAGTGAAGAGGAACTAAAAAGTCTCTTGATGAAACTAAAAGAGGTGAGTGAAAAAGCTGGCTTAAAGCTCAACATTCAGAAAACGAAGATCATGGCATCCAGTCCCATCACTTCATGGGAAATAGATGAGGAACAGTGGAATCAGTGTCAGACTTTATTCTGGGGGGTTCCAAAATCCCTGCAGATGGTGACTGGAGCTACGAAATTAAAAGATGCTTTCTCCTTGGAAGAAAAGTTATAACCAACCTAGATAGCATACTGAAAATCAGAGACATCACTTTACCAACAATGGTCCGTCTAGTCAAGGGTATGGTTTTTCCAGTGGTTATGTATGGATGTGACAATTGGACTATAGAGAAAGCTGAACACCGAAGAATTGATGCTTTTAAACTCTGGTGCTGGAGAAGGAGCTTGAGTGTGGCTTGGACTACAAGGAGATCCAACCAGTCCATTCTGAAGGAGATCAGCCCTGGGATTTCTTTGGAAGGAATGATGCTAAAACTGAAACCAGTACTTTGGCCACCTCATGCGAAAAGTTGACTCACTGGAAAAGATTCTGATGCTATGAGGGATTGGGGGCAGAAGGAGAAGGGGACGACTGAGGATGAGATGGCTGGATGGCATCACTGACTCCATGGATGCGAGTCTGAGTGAACTCTGGGAGTTGGTGATGGACAGGGAGGCCTGTGTGCTGTGATTCATGGGCTTGCAAAGAGTCAGACACGACTGAGTGACTGAAGTGAACTGAAGTGTAGGCAGGCATGGTGTCTTCCTGAGCTCTGGTTCTGGAAGAGAAGAAGCAAAGACAGTGATGAGGATCTCCCAAGTCATATATTCACTCAGGAGAGAATGCTTCCTCATCACTTCCATCTGAGACCCAAAGTGGGTGTTATTGTGGAGGGCAGAGCTGGGGTCCATGGTTGAGCTCTCTTGCACATTGGTGGATTCAAGAGGTTGAATCCACCGCTTCTTGCACATTCCTCCCTATTCATGACACCTACACTGTTAGTCCTGTGGAAGGTCAGTGATGCAGCTGGTCATCACGACATGGAAAACCTGACAAAAATGTAGTCAAGTTACATTGAGTCTCCCCAGCTCTGTTGAAGGCAGAGACCAGCTAGGCAGCAGGTCTTGTCTTACTTAGCACAGAAGCCACATCCCAGAGCCAGGCTGGCCGCCTGAGTAACTGAAGAGTCTGACCTCTCCCATGAACAGGACCGGGCATGCTGGCTGGTTCAGCCATTCACTATGGAGGGAAATGGGTGTTACTTCAGGACACATCATGAAAAGAGCAAGGATGGAGCTCCTTCAAGAAGCCAGATTGGGAATTCCCTGGTTAGGGGAATTGGTGCTGGTTTGGACTTGGTGCTTTCAACCAGGTGCAAGTCCTGGTAGGATTTAGTGCTTCCACTGTCAGGGTACAGGTTTACAGGTTCAATCTATGAGTGGGGAACTAAGATCCCACGAGCTGCTTAGTGTGTTTAAAAAAAAAAAAATGAGACAGAGAAAGAAACCAGACCATCCATCCTCACTCAGTCATTTCCTACTGCAGCTTCCAATGGCCATCACAGGCACAGTGAGGAAGAAACCAGGCAAAGCCAAGATCCATCCTCAGGAAAAGGCACACCCACAAAGAAAACACACACACACAGACACTCACAAGATGAGCTCTTTGGCTGCGGGGAAAGTTCCCTGTTGGCTGCCATGAGGTGGATTCATACTTATACTTCTGGGCTTGGTAGTTTGGCTGAGGCAGGTCGTCCATGGTGGTTGGGGCAGAGATACGTTGTTTGTCACACCTGTTGCTAACTGAAGAGATAGCACAGCACCCTCAGAGACTGGAAGAGAGCTTGAGTCCGTGCAACCCCACCAGCTCACTATCCTGGTCTCCAATAGCCTACTGATCTTAGCACTGGAGAGCTGGTGGGTCAATGTCACCATTTTCCAACTTAAGGCATTCAAAGAAGACTTTTAAAGACTTTTTAATGCTTTAAAAAATACTTACTAAGCCATGAACAGGATCACTGGACACTGCTCAAGATTACAGGTGGAAATAAGGCATCAGTTCAGTTCAGTTGCTCAGTCATGGTGCAGAGGTTGAAGTGGGGAGAAGAATGTCCCAGGGAGCCTGATGACTGGGGTGGGATGGGGCCGGGGGAGAGAAATATACTGAATTGTCAGTATTAGGGAGTGCTTTAGTATTACTCTAGAGTGTGAGCTGAGCGGGAGGTCCCTCGAGGCCTGATCAGGAGTGAGCTCAAGCCTTTTCATTTTCCCCGTTTGCACTCCACAGCCATTTGGCTGAAGGGTTGTGTCAAAGAAGACAGACCAGCTCATGTCCGACTCTCTAGGTCATCCCAGTGCACCAGCCCCGAGCACCCTGTCTCATGCATCAAACCTGGAATGGTACCCAAATTGTGGGGGAAGGGGTTGGAGGATTAAATAAAATGATGACATCAGTAATAAAGAGTAGTGGGTAAGGCCTGGGATTAGGTAGGGTGGCAGTTACAGCCCCATCACCTGCTGCTGTGATGGAGACTGCTGGCTGGCTCGCTGCATTCCCCAGGTCACTAGGTGTGAAATATGCTTGGAACTACAGACAGAGGTTTGTAACACTGTATGGGAGGAAGTGATGAAAACCATCCCCAAGAAGAACTGCAAAAAGGCAAATGGTGGTCTGAGAAGGCCTTTCAAATAGCTGAGTAAAGAAGAGAAGTGAAAAGCAAAGGAGAAAAGGAAAGATATATCCACCTGAATGCAGAGTTCTGAGGCATAGCAAGGAGAGAGAAGATAGCCTTCCTAAGCATTCAATGCAAAGAAATAGAGGAAAATCATAGACTGAGAAAGACTAGAGATCTCTTCAAGAAAATTAGGCATACCAAGGGAATATTTCATGCAAAGAGGGACACAATAAAGGACAAAAACGGTATGGACCTAACGAAAGCAGAAGATACTAAGAAGAGGTGCCAAGAATACACAGAAGAACTATTGATAATGACTGAGATAACCACGATGGTGTGCTCACTCAGCTGAAGCTAGACTTCCTGGAGCAAGAATTCAACTGGTCCTTAGAAACCACCACTATGAACAAAGCTAGTGGAGGTTATGGAATTCTGGCTGAACTATGTCAAATCCTAAATGATGAGGCTATGAAAGTGCTGTATTCAAAAAGCCAGCAAACTTGGAAAACTCAGCAGTGGCCACAGTACTGAAAAAGGTCAGTTTTCATTCCTATCTCAAAGAAATGGCATGTCATAGAATGTTTAGACTACCAACAAATGCACTCATCTCACACACTAGCAAAGGAATGCTCAAGTCTCCAAGTCTTCAACAGCAAGTGAACCAAAAGCTTCTAGATGATCAAGAGGGATGTAGAAAAGGCAGAGGATCCAGAGAGTATATTGCCAACAACTGCTGGATCACAGAAAAGGTTTGTAACACTGTATGGGAGGAAGTGATGAAAACCATCCCCAAGAAGAACTGCAAAAAGGCAAATGGTGGTCTGAGAAGGCCTTTCAAATAGCTGAGTAAAGAAGAGAAGTGAAAAGCAAAGGAGAAAAGGAAAGATATATCCACCTGAATGCAGAGTTCTGAGGCACAGCAAGGAGAGAGAAGATAGCCTTCCTAAGCATTCAATGCAAAGAAATAGAGGAAAATCATAGACTGAGAAAGACTAGAGATCTCTTCAAGAAAATTAGGCATACCAAGGGAATATTTCATGCAAAGAGGGACACAATAAAGGACAAAAACGGTATGGACCTAACGAAAGCAGAAGATACTAAGAAGAGGTGCCAAGAATACACAGAAGAACTATTGATAATGACTGAGATAATCACGATGGTGTGCTCACTCAGCTGAAGCTAGACTTCCTGAAGCAAGAAGTCAATTGGTCCTTAGGAACCACCACTATGAACAAAGCTAGTGGAGGTTATGGACTTCCGGCTGAACTATGTCAAATCCTAAATGATGAGGCTATGAAAGTGCTGTATTCAATAAGCCAGCAAACTTGGAAAACTCAGCAGTGGCCACAGTACTGAAAAAGGTCAATTTTCATTCGTATCTCGAAGAAATGGTATGTCATAGCATGTTCAGACTACCAACAATTGCACTCATCTCACACACTAGCAAAGGAATGCTCAAGTCTCCAAGTCTTCAATAGCAAGTGAACCAAGAACTTCTAGATGATCAAGAGGGATGTAGAAAAGGCAGAGGATCCAGAGAGTATATTGCCAACAACTGCTGGATCATAGAAAAAAACAAGGGAATTTGAGAAAAACATGCAGTTCTGCTTCACTGAGTATGCTAGAGCACTTGACTGTGTGGATCACAACAAACTGGAAAATGCTTAAGGAAATGACAACATCAGAGCAACTCACCTGCCCCTGAGAAATCTGTATGCAGGTCAAGAATCAACAGTTAGAATTGGATGTGGAACAATGAACTGGTTCCAGATTGGAGGAAAGGAGTAGGTCAAGGCTGTATATTGCCACTTTGCTTATTTAACTTATCTGCAGAGTACGTCAAAGGAAAGGTCAGATTCAATGAAGCTCAAGCTGGAATCAAGATAGAGGGAGAAACATCAACCTCAGATATGCATAATTCAAATGTGCAGACGACAACCTCAGATATGCAGATGACACCACCACCATTTGTCAGAAAGTGAGGAGGAACTGAAGAGTCTGTACTGAGGAAAGTGAAAGTGGACAGTGATGGCATCCAGTCCCATCACTTCATGCTGAATAGAAAGGCAAACAGTGGAAACACTGACAGACTTTACTTTCCTCAACTCCAAAATCACTCCAGATGCTGAATGCAGCCATGGAATTCAAGGACATTTGCTCCTTGGAAGAAAAGCTATGACAAACCCAGAGAGCACAGTAAAAAGCAGAAACCTTAATCTACCGACAAAGGTCCATCCAGTCAAAGCTATGGCTTTTCCGGTAGTCATGGATGGGTGTGAGAACTAGACCATAAAGAAAGCTGAATGCCAAAGAATGGGTTGACGCTTTTGAATTGTGGTGTTGAAGAAGACTCTTGAGAGTTCCCTGGACTTCTAGAAGATCAGCCAGTCAATCCTAAAAAAAATCAGTCCTGAATATTCATTGGAAGGACTGATGCTGAAGCTCCAACAGTGTGGCTACCTGATGCGAAGAACTGATGCACTGGAAAAGACGCTAAAGCTGGGAAAGACTGAAGCCAGGAGGACAAGAGGATGACACAGGATGAGATGGTTGGATGGCATCACTGACTCAATGCACACAAGGCTGAGCAAGCTAGGGGGAGCTGGTGAGGAACAGGGAAGCTTGGTGCACTGTATGAGATCCATGAGTCCATGAGGTCACAAAGAGTCAGTCACGACTGAGCGACTCAACTGAACTGAATAATGCTTGTGAGAACAGTTCACTATAGCTGAGACCTGGCTCCAGCTCTATGAAGTACTCAAGGTGTTGGAACAAGTCTGATACAACAAGTCTCCAGGAAGTTCCACCAACCCCAGAAATATCTGCATATTTCAGATGTGCATATGACAACCTCAGATATGCAGATGACACCACCCTTTGTCAGAAAGTGAGGAGAAACTGAAGAGTCTGTACTGATGAAAATGAAAGTGTACAGTGAAAAAGCTGGCTTAGAACTCGACATTCAAAAACTAAGGTCATGGCATCCAGTCCCATCACTTCATGCTGAATAGAAAGGCAAACAGAAATATGTCCTGAATTTCTAAGTGGTGACACTGCACTTAGTCTAGTCTGGCATCAGTTCAGTTCAGTTCAGTCGCTCAATAGTGTCCGACTCTTTGCGAGCCCATGAATCACAGCACGCGAGGCCTCCCTGTCCATCACCAACTCCTGGAGTTCACTCAGATTCACGTCCATCGAGTCTGGTGTCCTAAGGCCTAAGAACATAAAAGCTCGGAGGGCAGTGGCCACATTTTTTTATTAAACTTGAAAATAAGTCCCCACGGCCTCCAGACATGTCTGAAGCAGCTCCCACCAGCTCAGGAAGTCAGATCGTAGCTCAGAAATCTCCCCTTCATTCTCCTTTCCAACCTCCTCCATCATATCACCTACCTGTAGCAGTTTCTGTCCCTGGCCTGGGAAAGATTCTGTGAAGTCTGGCATCAGTTCAGTTCAGTTCAGTCGCTCAGTCGTGTCCGACTCTTTGCGAGCCCATGAATCACAGCATGCCAGGCCTCCCTGTCCATCACCAACTCCCGGAGTTCACTCAGACTCACGTCCATCGAGTCTGGTGTGCTAAGGCACTAAGACCATAAAAGCTCGGAGGGCAGTGGCCACATTTCTTTATTAAACTTGACAATAAGTCCTCAAGTCCTCCAGACATGTCTGAAGCAGCTCCCACCACCTCAGGAAGTCAGATCATAGCTCAGAAATTTCTCCTTCATTCTCTTTTCCAATTTCCTCCATCATATCACCTACCTATAGCAGTTTCTGTCCCTGGCCTGGGAAAGATTCTGTGTTCTTAGAGTCTTCTCTGAATTCCATGAGTGTTGCCTGCTGACTGACTGGAAACATTTGAGGAATGGAAATGAGAGGCTGAAGACAGGCCTACACTGAGATTAATTAAGTTCCATAGAGGGAATCTGCACTTTCTTTTAGCTAAGCTGAGTGTTGCTAGTGATTTGAATCCTGTTGATCTGATCACCTGGGAGATGAGCATTTTCTCTCCGAAACTGGCATTAAAGGCCTCTATATGGCTTCACTTTGGGCGTTTGTCTTCTCCAAGGCCTACTGTACCTGTACTGTTACCTCCAATATTCTTATTTGAGCATGCCTTGGTCCTGATGTGTTGCAGTAGAGACTCAGGCATGGCTAATGTGGACGGTGGAGAGGTCTTGCTCGCACAGTTTCTTGAGCTGGTAAAGGACTTGAAGTCTATACTCTTTATCAATCCTGGGGATGTGTCCCTGGCATGCCTGAAAGTGTTAATGGTGAGCTTGCCTGGAACTGTGGTTTTGGTGCTCATAGTGGCCCTTGTTGGGGTTGAGGACCACGTACCTCTTCATGGGTTGGGGCCCTTCAGTCTGGACTGGATTGTCTTCCTGTATTTTTTTTTTTTTTCAAATATGTAGTTAGGAAGCTAGAATGGTGGCCTCTTTGGGTTCTCAGGAATCCAGAGGACTGGAGAGAAGAGTGGTGGCCATAGACAACAACCTCTGCTGTGGACAAGGTGACACCAACATGCCCACCTGGCCAACTGTGTGTGGGGCAGGCCCAGGTGGCTCCAATGGTTTGAGAGGCCTTGGGATCCTCTAGGCTTCCTCATGGCTACTGCAGCCTAGTGTCTCGGTGAGGGGAGATTTAGGGAGGCCTAAACCTCCTTCCTTACCATGATGTCATGGTGACCATGACATCACAACTTTGTGATTTTACTAATGCAACAGGCAGCAATGCCTTGGTCACTACCATTTGCCTCCTAGGATTTAAAAGGAGAGGTCTGTATCTTTTTAATGAGGTCAGACTGCCTTCCTGATGTGCTTATTTTCACCTACCACTGCCTGTGAATTATGCTCATTCTAACAGATCAACTTGACCCATGAAAGAGGAGTATGTTCTAACCCAGCTGAATCTCTAAAGAGACAGTGAAAGCTCTTAGAGAGCATGAGGAATCCATGAGGATTATCAGTTGATGGGGAGAAAAGGTCTTTAGCATTTTCCAGTCCCTGAAAATATATATATGACAAAGCCAATACAATATTGTAATTAACCTCCAATTAAAATAAATTTTAAAAAAAGTAAGAAAAGGATGCCTGTTTTGGAACCGACAGCTTCTTTTCCAGAGAAAGTGTATGTACCGGTTTGTTAGTGTTGCCATAACAAAGTGGCCCATACCAGGTAGCTTCAATAAATGTGTTCGCCAAACCCTGGGGATCAAGTCAGTAATCAAAGAGTAGGTAGATTTGTCTTCTTCAGACGTCTCTTTTGGATTGTGACTGGCCATTGTTTGCCTTTGTTTTCACATAGTAATGTCTCTGTGTTGATTGTGACTGATCTCCTGCTCTTATAAAGTGCCAGTCGTATTAACCCAACTACCTATATAGAGACCCTATTTCCAAAAAGGGTCAGAAATAAATTATAATTTATGCAATTTGACTATACATAAACTACAGACTGTTAGAGCTTTAACATACACATTCTGAGAGAATACAATTTATTCCATAATATCGAGTTTCTTCTTTCCACTTGGTACTGCTATATCTTTCTCTCTCTGTTCACCCTATGAAGCATGTCTCCACAACACAGAAAACAAATGCTTAAGAAAAACGGATTGTCCAGAAGTAATACAGATGAAGACAAAATTCAGAATTTATAACCAATCTAGAAACCCTCTCCTCAAAGACACAATGGAAGGAAAGCATTTCTATCTTGGAGTAAGTATTAAAATATTATTTGATGCACATAATAAGCAAACTACTAAAAGACTGACAAGACAAAAGATATACTCTACATATGCATCCTAGAAAATCAGCTCATTACAAAATTTTCAAAACAGTAAGTAGTCCTTGAGTAAGACCGGATGACAAACTTTGTCACACTTGGTCCTAAAATCACATAGTAATTGGGGGAGCTATCAATCTCTACTAATTTGCTTTATACAGAAGGAAAAACTGCTCATACTTTTCTGAGTGTATGTGGTTTTGAACTGAGTCATTCTCTCAGAGAGTCTGTTACCCTCCATAGACTTGAAAGATAATTTGCTACTGTAACAAAATACCCATGCAACCAACATCCTTAGGCCTAACAATATTGAAACATTGGAGTTTAAAGCAGAGATATGCTTTATTGCAGAGTCATGGAAGGAGATGTGTGACTTATGCCTTTAAAAATCACAATCTACCTACAGAAACAAAAAACCTACATATAGAAAACTATAAAACACTAGTGAATGACAAAAACAGATGGAAATACAGACAGTGTTCATGGAATGGAAGCATCAATATAGTGAAAATGAATATACTACCCACAGCAATCTATAGCTTGAATGAAATCCCTATTAAGATACTAAGGGTATTTTTCAGAGAACTTGAACCAATGATTTCAAAATTTGTATGGAAATCCAAAAAACCTAGAATAGCCAAATTGAGAAGGAAGAATGGAACTGCAGGAATCAGCCTGCCTGATTTCAGGCTATACTAGAAAGCAACAATCATCAGGACAGTACAGTACTGGCACAAACACAAAAATATACATCTATGGGACCAAATATAAAGCCCATAGAAATATCCACGCACCTATGGACACCTTTGGAGAAGGCGCTGGTGACCCACTCCAGTACTCTTGCCTGGAAACTCCCATGGACAGAGGAGCCTGGTAGGCTGCAGTCCAGGGGATTGTGAAGACTCAGAGCAGCTTCACTTTCACTTTTCATTTTCATGAACTGGAGAAGGAAATGGCAACCCACTCCAGTGCTCTTGCCTGGAGAATCCCAGGGATGGGGGAGTCTGGTGGGCTGCCGTCCATGGGGTCGCACAGAGTCAGACACAACTGAAAACTTAAGTGACTTAGCAGCAGCAACAGCATGGACGCTTTATCTTTGACAAGGAGGCAAGAATATACAATGGAGGGAAGACAATCTCTTCAACAATAGGTGTTGGGAAAACTTGTCAACCACTCATAAAAGAATGAAACTAGAACACTTTCCAACACCATGCACAAAAAATTAACTCAAAACAGATCAAAGGTCTAAACGTAAGACCACAAACTATAACACTCCTATAGGAAAACATAGGCAAAACATTCTCTGATGTAAATCACAGTAGGATCCTCTATCACCCACCTCCAANGGACACCTTATCTTTGACAAAGGAGGCAAGAATATACAGTGGAGGGAAGACAATCTTTTCAACAATTGGTGCTGGGAAAAGTGGTCAATCACTCATAAAAGAAAGAAACTAGAACACTTTCCAACACCATGCACAAAAAAATTAACTCAAAATGGATCGAAGGTCTAAACATAAGACCACAAACTATAATACTCCTACAGGAAAACATAGGAAAACATTCTCTGATGTAAATCATAGTAGGATCCTCTATCACCCACCTCCCAGAATAATGGGAATAAAAGCAAAAATAAAACAAATGGGACCTAATTAAAATTAAAAGGTTTTGCACAACAAAGGAAACTACAAGCAAGGTGAAAAAACAGCATTCAGAATGGGAAAAAAATAATAGCAAATGAAGCAATAGAAAAATAATTAATCTAAAAAATATACAAGCAACTCCTGCACTCAATTCCAGAAAAGTAAGCGACCCAATCAAAAAATGGGCCAAAGAACTAAACAGACATTTCTCCAAGAAACACATACAGATGGCTATCAAACACATGAAAAGATGCTGAACACAACTTATTATCAGAGAAATGCAAGTCAAAACCACAATGAGGTACAATATCAGGCTAGTCAGAAAGGCAGCTATCCAAAAGTCTACAAACAATAAATGTTTGAGAGGGTTGGGAGAAAAAAGGACCCCTCTCACACTGTCAGTGTGAACTGAAACTTGTACAGCCACTATGGAGAACAATGTAAAGATTCTTCAAAAACCTGGTAATACAACTGCAATTCCTCTGCTGGACATACACCCTGAAGAAACTAGAATTAAAAGACACGTGTGCTCCAATGTTCATTGCAGCTCTGTTTACAACAGATAGGACATGGAAGCAACCTAGATGTCCATCGGCAGATGAACGGTGATGAAATTTGTGGTACATATAAACAGTAGAATATTACTCAGCTATTAAAAAGAATGCATTTGAATCAGTTCTAATGAGGTGGATGAGACTGGAGCCTATTATGCAGAGAAAAGTAAGTCAAAAAGAAAAATTAACGCATATATATGGAATTTAGAAAGATGGTAACAATGACGCTATATGCGAGACAGCAAAATAAACACAGATATAAAAAACAGATTTTAGGATTCTGTGGGAGAAGGCAAGGGTGCGATGGTTTGAGAAAATAGCATTGTAACATGAAAAAGAAAAATTAACGCATATATATGGAATTTAGAAAGATGGTAACAATGACGCTATATGCGAGACAGCAAAATAAACACAGATATAAAAAACAGATTTTAGGATTCTGTGGGAGAAGGCAAGGGTGCGATGGTTTGAGAAAATAGCATTGTAACATGTATATTATCATATATGAAATAGATCTCACCAGTCCAGTTTCGATGCATGAGACAGGGTGCTCAGGGCTGGTGCATGGGGATGATCCTGAAAGATGGGATGGGAAGGGAGGTAGGAAGGAGAAACAGGATGGGGAACGCATGTGATTCATGTGAACATATGGCAAAAACCACCACAATAATGTAAAGTAATTAACCTCCAATTAAAATAAAATTTTATGGCTTCACTTTGGGTGTTTGTCTTCTCCAAGGCCTACTGTACCTGTACTGTTACCTCCAATATTCTTATTTGAGCATGGCTTGGTCCTGATGTGCTGCAGTAGAGACTCTTTCAGGCATGGCTAACGTGGACGGTGGAGAGGTCTTGATAGCACAGTTTCTTGAGCTGCTAAAGGACTTGAAGTGTATACTCTTTATCAGTCCTGGGGATGTGTCCCTGGCATGCCTGAAAGTGTTAATGGTGAGCTTGCCTGGAACTGTGGTTTTGCTGTTCATAGTGGCCCTTGTTGGGGTTGAGGACCATGTACCTCTCCATGGGTTGGGGCCCTTCAGTCTGGACTGGATTGTCTTTCTGTTTTTTTTTTTTTTTTCAAATATGTAGATAAGAAGCTAGAATGGTGGTCTCTTTGGGTTCTCAGGAATCCAGAGAACTGGAGAGAAGAGTGGTGGCCATAGACAACAACCTCTGTTGTGGACAAGGTGACACCAACATGCCCACCTGGCCAACTGTGTGGGGGACAGGCCCAGGCGGCTCCAATGGTTTGAGAGGCCTTGTGATCCTCTAGGCTGCCTCATGGCTACTGCAGCCTAGTGTCTTGGTGAGGGGAGATTTAGGGAGGCCAAACCTCCTTCCTTACCATGATGTCATGGTGACCATGACATCACAACTTTGTGATTTCACTAATGCAACAGGCAGTAATGCCTTGATCACTACCATTTGCCTCCTAGAATTTAAAAGGAGAGGACTGTATCTTTTTAATGAGGTTAGACTGCCTTCCTGTTGTGCTTATTTTCACCTGCCACTGCCTGTGAATTATGCTCATTCTAACAGATCAACTTGACCCATGAAAGAGGAGTACATTCTAACCCAGCTGAATCTCTAAAGAGACAGCAAAAGCTCTTAGGGAGCATGAGGAATCCATGAGGATTATCAGTTGATGGGGAGAAAAGCTCCTTAGCATTTTCCAATCCCTGAAAATATATATACAACAAAGCCAATACAATATTGCAATTAACCTCCAATTAAAATAAATTTTAAAAAAAGTAAGAAAAGGATGCCTGTTTTGGAACCGACAGCTTCTTTTCCAGAGAAAGTGTATGTACCGGTTTGTTAGTGTTGCCATAACAAAGTGGCCCATACCAGGTAGCTTCAATAAATGTGTTCGCCAAACCCTGGGGATCAAGTCAGTAATCAAAGAGTAGGTAGATTTGTCTTCTTCAGACGTCTCTTTTGGATTGTGACTGGCCATTGTTTGCCTTTGTCTTCACATAGTAATGTCTCTGTGTTGATTGTGACTGATCTCCTGCTCTTATAAAGTGCCAGTCGTATTAACCCAACTACCTATATAGAGACCCTATTTCCAAAAAGGGTCAGAAATAAATTATAATTTATGCAATTTGACTATACATAAACTACAGACTGTTAGGGCTTTAACATACACATTCTGAGAGAATACAATTTATTCCATAATATTGAGTCTCTTCTTTCCACTTGGTACTGCTATATCTTTCTCTCTCTGTTCACCCTATGAAGCATGTCTCCACAACACAGAAAACAACTGCTTAAGAAAAACGGATTGTCCAGAAGTAATACAGATGAAGACAAAATTCAGAATTTATAACCAATCTAGAAATCCTCAATGAAGCTCAAGCTGGAATCAAGATAGAGGGAGAAACATCAACCTCAGATATGCAGATATGCATAATTCAAATGTGCAGACGACAACCTCAGATATGCAGATGACACCACCACCGTTTGTCAGAAAGCGAGGAGGAACTGAAGAGTCTGTACTGAGGAAAGTGAAAGTGGACAGTGAAAAAGCTGGCTTAGAACTCAACATTCAAACAACTAAGGTCATGGCGTCCGGTCCCATCACTTCATGCTGAATAGAAAGGCAAACAGTGGAAACACTGACAGATTTTACTTTCCTCAACTCCAAAATCACTCCAGATGCTGAATGCAGCCATGGAATTCAAGGACACTTGCTCCTTGGAAGAAAAGCTATGACAAACCCAGAGAGCACATTAAAAAGCAGAGACATTAACCTACTGACAAAGGTCCACCCAGTCAAAGCTATGGCTTTTCCCATAGTCATGGATGGGTGTGAGAACTAGACCATAAAGAAAGCTGAATGCCAAAGAATGGGTTGATGCTTTTGAATTGTGTTGTTGGAGAAGATTCTTGAGAGTCCCCTGGATTTCCAGAAGATCAGCCAGTCAATCCTAAAGAAAATCAGTCCTGAATATTCACTGGAAGGACTGATGTTGAAGCTCCAACAGTGCGGCTACCTGATGCGAAGAACTGACGCACTGGAAAAGGCGCTAAACCGGGGAAAGACTGAAGGCTGGAGGACAAGGGGATGACACAGGATGAGATGGTTGGATGGCATCACTGACTCAATGCACACAAGGCTGAACTGATGTTGAAGCTCCAACAGTGCGGCTACCTGATGCGAAGAACTGACGCACTGGAAAAGGCGCTAAACCGGGGAAAGACTGAAGGCTGGAGGACAAGGGGATGACACAGGATGAGATGGTTGGATGGCATCACTGACTCAATGCACACAAGGCTGCGCAAGCTAGGGGGAGCTGGTGAGGAACAGGGAAGCTTGGTGTGCTGTAGTCCGTGAGGTCACAAAGAGTCAGTCACGACTGAGCATCTCACCTGAACTGAATAATGCTTGTGAAAACCGTCCACTATAGCTGAGACTTGGCTCCAGCTCTATGAAGTATTCAAGGTGTTGGAACAAGTCTGATATAGCAAGTCTCCAGGAAGTTCCACCAACCCCAGAAATATCTGCATATTTCAGATATGCATATGACAACCTCAGATATGCAGATGACACCACCCTTTGTCAGAAAGTGAGGAGGAAATGAAGAGTCTGTACTGATAAAAGTGAAAGTGTACAGTGAAAAAGCTGGCTTAGAACTCGACATTCAAAACCTAAGGTCATGGCATCGAGTCCCATCACTTCATGCTGAATAGAAAGGCAAACAGAAATATGTCCTGAATTTCTAGGTGGTGACACTGCACTTAGTCAAGTCTGGCATCAGTTCAGTTCAGTTCAGTCGCTCAGTCGTGTCCGACTCTTTGCGAGCCCATGAATCACAGCATGCCAGGCCTCCCTGTCCATCACCGACTCCCGGAGTTCACTCAGGCTCACGTCCATCGAGTCTGGTGTGCTAAGGCACTAAGACCATAAAAGCTCGGAGGGCAGTGGCCACATTTCTTTATTAAACTTGACAATAAGTCCTCAAGTCCTCCAGACATGTCTGAAGCAGCTCCCACCACCTCAGGAAGTCAGATCATAGCTCAGAAATTTCTCCTTCATTCTCTTTTCCAATTTCCTCCATCATATCACCTACCTATAGCAGTTTCTGTCCCTGGCCTGGGAAAGATTCTGTGTTCTTAGAGTCTTCTCTGAATTCCATGAGTGTTGCCTGCTGACTGACTGGAAACATTTGAGGAATGGAAATGAGAGGCTGAAGACAGGCCTACACTGAGATTAATTAAGTTCCATAGAGGGAATCTGCACTTTCTTTTAGCTAAGCTGAGTGTTGCTAGTGATTTGAATCCTGTTGATCTGATCACCTGGGAGATGAGCATTTTCTCTCCGAAACTGGCATTAAAGGCCTCTATATGGCTTCACTTTGGGCGTTTGTCTTCTCCAAGGCCTACTGTACCTGTACTGTTACCTCCAATATTCTTATTTGAGCATGCCTTGGTCCTGATGTGTTGCAGTAGAGACTCAGGCATGGCTAATGTGGACGGTGGAGAGGTCTTGCTCGCACAGTTTCTTGAGCTGGTAAAGGACTTGAAGTCTATACTCTTTATCAATCCTGGGGATGTGTCCCTGGCATGCCTGAAAGTGTTAATGGTGAGCTTGCCTGGAACTGTGGTTTTGGTGCTCATAGTGGCCCTTGTTGGGGTTGAGGACCACGTACCTCTTCATGGGTTGGGGCCCTTCAGTCTGGACTGGATTGTCTTCCTGTATTTTTTTTTTTTTCAAATATGTAGTTAGGAAGCTAGAATGGTGGCCTCTTTGGGTTCTCAGGAATCCAGAGGACTGGAGAGAAGAGTGGTGGCCATAGACAACAACCTCTGCTGTGGACAAGGTGACACCAACATGCCCACCTGGCCAACTGTGTGTGGGGCAGGCCCAGGTGGCTCCAATGGTTTGAGAGGCCTTGGGATCCTCTAGGCTTCCTCATGGCTACTGCAGCCTAGTGTCTCGGTGAGGGGAGATTTAGGGAGGCCTAAACCTCCTTCCTTACCATGATGTCATGGTGACCATGACATCACAACTTTGTGATTTCACTAATGCAACAGGCAGCAATGCCTTGGTCACTACCATTTGCCTCCTAGGATTTAAAAGGAGAGGTCTGTATCTTTTTAATGAGGTCAGACTGCCTTCCTGATGTGCTTATTTTCACCTACCACTGCCTGTGAATTATGCTCATTCTAACAGATCAACTTGACCCATGAAAGAGGAGTATGTTCTAACCCAGCTGAATCTCTAAAGAGACAGTGAAAGCTCTTAGAGAGCATGAGGAATCCATGAGGATTATCAGTTGATGGGGAGAAAAGGTCTTTAGCATTTTCCAGTCCCTGAAAATATATATATGACAAAGCCAATACAATATTGTAATTAACCTCCAATTAAAATAAATTTTAAAAAAAGTAAGAAAAGGATGCCTGTTTTGGAACCGACAGCTTCTTTTCCAGAGAAAGTGTATGTACCGGTTTGTTAGTGTTGCCATAACAAAGTGGCCCATACCAGGTAGCTTCAATAAATGTGTTCGCCAAACCCTGGGGATCAAGTCAGTAATCAAAGAGTAGGTAGATTTGTCTTCTTCAGACGTCTCTTTTGGATTGTGACTGGCCATTGTTTGCCTTTGTCTTCACATAGTAATGTCTCTGTGTTGATTGTGACTGATCTCCTGCTCTTATAAAGTGCCAGTCGTATTAACCCAACTACCTATATAGAGACCCTATTTCCAAAAAGGGTCAGAAATAAATTATAATTTATGCAATTTGACTATACATAAACTACAGACTGTTAGAGCTTTAACATACACATTCTGAGAGAATACAATTTATTCCATAATATCGAGTTTCTTCTTTCCACTTGGTACTGCTATATCTTTCTCTCTCTGTTCACCCTATGAAGCATGTCTCCACAACACAGAAAACAAATGCTTAAGAAAAACGGACTGTCCAGAAGTAATACAGATGAAGACAAAATTCAGAATTTATAACCAATCTAGAAACCCTCTCCTCAAAGACACAATGGAAGGAAAGCATTTCTATCTTGGAGTAAGTATTAAAATATTATTTGATGCACATAATAAGCAAACTACTAAAAGACTGACAAGACAAAAGATATACTCTACATATGCATCCTAGAAAATCAGCTCATTACAAAATTTTCAAAACAGTAAGTAGTCCTTGAGTAAGACCGGATGACAAACTTTGTCACACTTGGTCCTAAAATCACATGGTAATTGGGGGAGCTATCAATCTCTACTAATTTGCTTTATACAGAAGGAAAAACTGCTCATACTTTTCTGAGTGTATGTGGTTTTGAACTGAGTCATTCTCTCAGAGAGTCTGTTACCCTCCATAGACTTGAAAGATAATTTGCTACTGTAACAAAATACCCATGCAACCAACATCCTTAGGCCTAGCAATATTGAAACATTGGAGTTTAAAGCAGAGATATGCTTTATTGCAGAGCCATGCAAGGAGATGTGTGGCTTATGCCTTTAAAAATCACAATCTACCTACAGAAACAAAAGACCTACATATAGAAAACTATAAAACACTAACGAATGACAAAAACAGATGGAAAAATAGACAGTGTTCATGGAATGGAAGCATCAATATAGTGAAAATGAATATACTACCCACAGCAATCTATAGCTTGAATGCAATCCCTATTAAGATACTAAGGGTATTTTTCAGAGGACTAGAACCAATAATTTCAAAATTTGTATGGAAATCCAAAAAACCTAGAATAGCCAAATTGAGAAGGAAGAATGGAACCACAGGAATCAGCCTGCCTGATTTCAGGCTATACTAGAAAGCAACAATCATCAGGACAGTACAGTACTGGCACAAACACAAAAATATAGATCTATGGGACCAAATATAAAGCTCAGAGAGATATCCACGCACCTGTGGACACCTTTGGAGAAGGCGCTGGTGACCCACTCCAGTACTCTTGCCTGGAAACTCCCATGGACAGAGGAGCCTTGTAGGCTGCAGTCCATGGGGTTGCGAAGACTCAGAGCAACTTCACTTTCACTTTCATTTTCATGAACTGGAGAAGGAAATGGCAACTCACTCCAGTGCTCTTGCCTGGAGAATCCCAGGGATGGGGGAACCTGGTGGGCTGCCGTCCATGGGGTCGCACAGAGTCAGACACAATTGACGCAACTTAGCAGCAGCAACAGCATGGACATCTTACCTTTGACAAAGAGGCAAGAATATACAATGGAGGGAAGACAATCTTTTCAACAGTTTTTGCTGGGAAAACTTGTCAACCACTCATAAAAGAATGAAACTAGAACACTTTCCAACACCATGCACAAAAAATTAACTCAAAATGGATCAAAGGTCTAAACATAAGACCACAAACTATAACACTCCTACAGGAAAACATAGGCAAAACATTCTCTGATGTAAATCACAGTAGGATCCTATCACCCACCTCCAAGAATAATGGGAATAAAAGCAAAAATAAAACAAATGGGACCTAATTAAAAGCTTTTGCACAACGAAGGAAACTATAAGCAAGGTGAAAAGACAGCATTCAGAATGGGAAAAAATAATAGCAAATGAAGCAACAGAAAAATAACTAATCTAAAAAATATACAAGCAACTCCTGCACTCAATTCCAGAAAAGTAAGCGACCCAATCAAAAAATGGGCCAAAGAACTAAACAGACATTTCTCCAAGAAACACATACAGATGGCTATCAAACACATGAAAAGACGCTCAACACAATCATGAAAAGACGCTCAACACAACTTATTATCAGAGAAATGTAAATTAAAACCAGAATGAGGTACCATATCAGGCCGGTCAGAAAGGCTGCTATCCAAAAGTCTATAAACAATAAATGTTTGAGAGGGTGGGGAGAAAAAGGAACCCTCTCACACTGTTGGTGTGAATTGAAACTAGTACAGCCACTATGGAGAACAATGTAAAAATTCCTCAAAAACCTGGAAATATAACTGCAATTCCTCTGCTGGGCATACACATCGAAGAAACCAGAATTAAAAGACACGTGTGCCCCAATGTTCATTGCAGCTGTTTACAACAGATAGGACATGGAAGCAACCTAGATGTCCATCAGCAGATGAATGGAGATGAAATTTGTGGTACATATAGACAGTAGAATATTACTCAGCTATTAAAAAGAATGCATTTGAATCAGTTCTAATGAGGTGGATGAGACTGGAGCCTATTATGCAGAGAAAAGTAAGTCAGAAAGAAGAATTAACACATATATATGGAATTTAGAAAGCTGATAACAATGACCCTATATGCGAGACAGCAAAATAGACACAGATGTAAAGAACAGACTTTAGGATTCTGTGGGAGAAGGCAAGGGTGCGATGGTTTAAGAAAATAGCATTGAGACACGTATATTATCATATATGAAATAGATCTCGCCAGTCCAGGTTCGATGCATTAGACAGGGTGCTAATGCACCTGGTGCATGTCGATGACCCTGAAAGATGGGATGGGGAGGGAGGTAGGAGGGAGAATCAGGATGGGGAACACATGTGATTCACGTGAACATATGGCAAAAACCACCACAATAATGTAAAGTAATTAACCTCCAATTAAAATAAAATTTTAAAAAGAGGTAAAAATAAAGAGATTAGAAAATATTATAACTGAGTGAGAATAAAACCACAGCACATCAGAATTCGTGAGATGCATATCTAGAAGTGCTTATAATTTTAAATGTTTGTATTAAAAAAGAATAAAAGCCTAAGTCAATGGAAAGAAAAACTGCAAACTCTCTCAGAGCTTTCAGCAAAGACCACATACAGAAAACGTGAGGGAGGGGTGTGATTAGCTGTTGCAAACTCCTTGCTGTCAGATCTTGTGTTCCTGAGGTAAGGTGGTGGTCAGCTAACTGTGTCCTGTAATCCTCAAGGGAAACAAATATAATTCCCTATTCCCTGAAAGGAGATTCCAAAGATTGACTTTTACCTTCCAAGGTCCTGGTTGCAAGGAGGGGGTCCCTGTATAGCCTGTTGATCCTGTCTGAGAACATTCATCTAGCACCCAATCTCGTTAATTCCAGCAGTGCCCAGTCCCAGCCAGAAAAGGCTGATCTCAGTTCTCTGTGCCCTTCCCTAACCAAGGCCCCCACACACTGCCCAGCCACCATCAAAGAGGGAACCAGGTACCCAGCATGCAGCTGACCCTCAGCCTCCTCACTCTACCCAAACGGGGAGCTGGGTCATGTACGCTGTGACCCATGGAGATTGCCACAACCATTCGGACATGGAGGTGGGGATGGAACACGTTGGGCATTGCTTTGAAACCTGGGCCAGGCCAGTGAGTGAATCCACCAAGGGCTCCAGGACTCTGCAGGACACAGCCTTTCTTCAAGCTTGTCCAAGCTCCACAGTTCATTACCCAGCCCAAGGCCCAAGGGCCTGGAGGGCCCTGTGGGAAGGCTGTAATATATCTTTCAGTACGTTGTGCTGAGAGACTTTCTGTTGGTGGTGTTGGGTTTTCTAACTTCCCTAATGGTCTTGGGCTGAGGCCTGCAGCTCTGTTTTCCATCCTGCCTCTATTACAGTATCTTCCTTGATAAGCTTATTGAACCTGTGATTAAAAGTTGGTAACTTGGGCCATCATGGACCATTTCCACTAGCCTGATGACCACATTCTACTCTGTTTCTATAACACGGGGATATGAACTTCACAATGCCATGTGATGTAAAGGCCTTTGTTTGCCTCTAACTGAAGTATTTAACTTAGCATAATGTCCTCAAGGACATATACTGCAAACAGGGCTACCATTTATTTATTCACTGCTGGAATTATAGTTGACATGTAATGTATTTCCAACAATCATATTTGGACTACAGTTGCATAACAGTGTTGCTTTAGTTTCTGCTATACTTATGTCACACTGAATCAATTTTAGGTGTATATCAGTTCAGTTCAGTTCAGTCACTCAGTTATGTCCGATTCTTTGTGACCCCTTAATCGCAGCACACAAGGCCTCCCTGTCCATCACCAACTCCCAGAGTTCACTTAGACTCACATCCATCGAGTCAGTGATGCCATACAGCTATCTCATCCTCTGTCATCCCCTTCTCCTCCTGCCTCCAAACCCTCCCAGCATCAGAGTCTTTTCCAGTGAGTCAACTCTTCACATGAGGTGGTCAAAGTACTGGAGTTTCAGCTTTAGCATCATTCCTTCCAAAGAAATCCTAGGGCTGATATCCTTTAGAATGGACTGGTTGGATCTCCTTGCAATCCAAAGGACTCTCTAGAGTCTTCTCCAACACCATAGTTCGAAAATATCAGTTCTTTGGTGCTCAGCCTTCTTCACAGTCCAACTCTCACATCCATACATACATCCTATCAATTTTGGATTTCCTTCCCATTTATGCCACCAATCCAAAGGACTCTCAAGAGTCTTCTCCAACACCATAGTTCGAAAATATCAGTTCTTTGGTGCTCAGCCTTCTTCACAGTCCAACTCTCACATCCATACATACATCCTATCAATTTTGGATTTCCTTCCCATTTATGCCACCATAGAGCAGTCGAGTCCCTTTCTTCTTTTACTTTTCTCAAAAGTAAACATTTAAATGGGGGTTAATAACTATATAATATTGTGATGGTTTCTGCCATGCATCAACATTAATAAGCCATAAGTTCACAGGGGTCCCACCCATCCTGGAGCCACTCCCACATCCCTTTCTATGGTATTCTTCTGGGTTGTTTGAGACCACTTGCTTTGCATGCCCTGCTTTGTGCAGATGAAAACCTGAAAGATGATTTTTCTGCATAAAGTATGTAATTTTCTCTATTTCACATGTGAGAAAATGGGTGCAGATGTTTCCACCTGAAATAGGAAATTGGTATTTCACGTTTGAAAATCTACTTGTATAATTTTCTTCACCATATGTGAAATCTGGTTTGTTTCACAGATGTATATCTGTGCACATGTTTTCCTACATGAATGGGGAATTCTATATATTTTAGATATGAAAAGTTGAACATACACTTCCCGTCTTGAATTCTGAAACTGTATACATTTCCTATATGAAAATCTCAATGAAATTTTATTGACATGAAGTGTGTAATTAATATCTGGGGAACCAATATGGAATTGGAATTATCTCTATTTCATAAATGAAATTCTGGGCACCACCGTTTCCTTGTGAAATACTTAATCCTTTGTATTTCTAATGGATAAATCAAGGACTGCCCACCATGAAATATGGAGCTCTCTATATTTCCTGTATCAAAAGCTAGGCATTATCTCCTTCATGAAAGTTGGACTTCTCTATATTTCATATCTGAAGATCAGAATGAACATTTTCCTGTGAGAAATAAATCTATGCATTTCATGTGAACCACTGGTTCTTTAGTCTCTGAAACACCTGTTTGCATTTGTGTCTGTGTGTTGCACGCGTGTGTACACATGTGTACTTGTGTCACCTGTTTGTGTGTGTGTGAGTCTGTGTGTGTGTCAGGCCTAAGGTAGGTGCTCAGTGTGAAACACCAGACATCCTAGGGGACAGAGTGTGAGCAGTGGAAACTGTCCAGGCACTTAACCTGAGTGTGCCCACCTTAGCTATGCAGCCGGGAGGTAGGAGTAACTAATGGTCAGGAGGAGCACTTTGAGACACTTGAAACACTTACAGGAATAGCTCTGTTCCTCTGGGAAGTGCATCTGCAGGCGCACATCCTTAACTACCCAGGTGCCTGCTCTAAGCTGCAGGCCGGGGGGAAATGCCAAGAGCTGACAGACTGTAGGCCAGGGGCTCCAGTGGGGGTTGGCTAGGGGATGCACTGTGGAGCTCAGACAGCTAGCCAAGGAAAGTGCTCTGCTTCTTCCTCAGAGGATGGCTGCATTCCTGACACTGCTCAAGCCTAAGGCACAAGTTTAGGGATGACTCTGCAGCACGTGCACATCGGTGAGGTCGGCCTAAGCCCTCCTCCAACCCTCCCACCTTCCCCCTCCACTGACTTCTTCCTCAGAGGATGGCTGCATTCCTGACACTGCTCTAGCCTAAGGCACAAGTTTAGGGATGACTCTGTAGCACGTGCACATCAGTGAGGTCAGCCTAAGCCCTCCCCCAACCGGCCCACCTTCCCCCTCCACCGTGCACTCTCTCCCCACCCCCAACCCGTGGCTTGCAGTTTGGATCAGAAGTGAGCAACTCTGAACCTGAGGTACCCAGGAAACCTGTCTCACCTGTGTGGATCCCTGAGCACACGGAGTCGCCGGCTGCCCCAGGGGCAATTTCAAGTTTGAGGATGATTGCACCGGCAGGTGGCCTGGCTCTCCCAGTCGCTTGTCAGGCACTGCTACATTGTTAGTCAGGCAAATGGCTTGCGAGAACACGCCCACTTTGCGCTGGGCCGGGTTTGGCCGCTCTTCACTTGCTGCCAGAAGGCCCAGAATTCCAAGGGGCGTGTCCCAGGAGTTAACGCCTTTAGACTCTATTTGATTGGTTCTGTGATGAGGTCTGGAGGTCAGGGTGGAGAGTTCAACCCTTTCCCGCCGCCATATTAGACGTGCATGGTGGCACAGGGTTCTGGGCATGTGTCTCTCTCTTTCCCTGTTCATTGGCTGTGGGCAAGTAACCCGTTGGAGTACCACATATACTGCGGCTGGTGGGTGGACTGTGCGGGCTGTCTGCTGTGCTCTCGTGTCCAGCTTGTTTGCAGCTCGGGGCTACCGCCAGAACACCATGGAGAGTGAGACGGGGCCAGAGGAAGGTGGCAGCACCCCAGGATCCTGGATCTTAGTATGAGGTCTGGAGGTCAGGGTGGAGAGTTCAACCCCTTCCCGCCGCCATATTAGACGTGCATGGTGGCACAGGGTTCTGCGCATGTGTCTTTCTCTTTCCCTGTTCCTTGGCTGTGGGCAAGTAACCCATTGGAGTACCACGTATACTGCGGCTGGTGGGCGGACTGTGCGGGCTGTCTGCTGTGCTCTCGTGTCCAGCTTGATTGCAGCTCGGGGCTACCGCCAGAACACCATGGAGAGTGAGACGGGGCCAGAGGAAGGCGGCAGCACCCCAGGATCCTGGATCTTATTTGTGAGCCCAGGTCTTCACGAGGGAGGGGCCCTGGGGCCTACCAGCCCGGTGGGGGCGGCTGAGGTGATGCAGGCCCCAGGTGGTGCAGCAGGCGAGGAGTCTACCCTCTTCTGGGTGGAGGCAGTAGAGGAAGGTGCGGCTCTGGAGGAGGCAGAGGTGGCGGGAATCGGGCAGGAGTTCCAGCTGCTGGTTTTAGACGTCATGGAGGACGTGGAGATGGTGGTGTACGAGGAGCAGGACCAGGTGTCCTTGGAGGAGCAAGGCCAGGAACATCCTAGGCCCAGAGCCCCGAGTGACCAGCCTGTACTGGAGGCGCTGGTGGCCCTGCAGCTGGAGTTGGAGCCTGTGAATAAGAAAGCCCAAAGGGCACATGCTCGCCTGAAACATAAAATCTGTCAGAGGCGGAGGGTGCATCTAGAACACAGAAGCGCCATCATCCAGGAAATCCCTGGCTTCTGGGTCGAAGTTGTATCCTTTGGTGTGGTGCTTGTGAATTTTTTTTTTTTTTTTAACCTGGGCTATTGCAGGAGCCGTTTACAGATCTGGCAGTTCTGGTACAAAATTTACTGTTTTAGATGATGGGTATTGGTTAACGTCCTGCATATCTGTTCTTGAAAGTAGGTGTGATGTCCTCGCATTCTAGTTAGCACAAACTGATACTTGGGCTTTATTTGCAGAGGTCTCAATCAGAATTGTCATTAGCACCAGGGACTCTTCAGAGAAAAGTCTTGTCTGGAATCCAGTTCTTCTCCAAAAAGCTGAGTGAATTTGGGGGTGGGGTTGTGATGTGTAAGTGGTCATACTGGTTTTAGCTAGGAGTGCTTGTTTTCCAGAGTAAACTAACTTTCAAGGGGCTGAGATGAAGCTTATCCTGTTAGGAACAGAACCTCCTTCTGGTAGTGTATGCATAGGCACAGCCTTGGACCTTATTCAGCATTCATACAGTTTGCCTTAACAGAAATGTGACGAGTTAACTAGTAGCAAGTTGAAGTCAAACAGTGCCATTCTACTCTTTGGGCTAGCTTTGTTTTTTCTAGCACTTTTCCCTCTAGCATCTAGAGGCTCCTTGACTTAAAGCAGTTTATGAACCACCCCCAAATGTCAGTTTTGATGAGCAACCAAGATGAAGACATGCTTCACTTCATGACCAACTTGAAGGTCAGGCAGGGGACACTGATGATTGTGGGGGCGGGGGAAGGTGACTGGGCGGGGACATGGTTTATCCCTAAAACATGAAAGGACAGCTCTTCTGTAAAGAGGTTTTACACCTACCCCACCCCCAGCTCCCCAAACTGTGTCCTGGCAGGTGGAGGAATACAGGCATCCCACTCATCACTGCAAGATCACATTGTCCTTTCGGAGGAATAGGTATTTCCAGAATGAAGTGATTGTTAAGGAGTATCTGATTAACATCACTGGTAAGAAGCAGCTCCGTGGATTTGGGAGGTGGGGGCAGAAAAGTGTAGGTTGAATTGGAAAGCGATTTAGGTCTTTCTCCCATACGCCTTTTCCTGCAGGATACCAAGCATCTTGTTCGACTCCAGTTCAGTGGTACCAGGGGTTTGAACGTAAGGCATACAGC
>SJYT01030734.1:43199-61995 GCA_006410635.1 Cephalophus harveyi
AGAGTCTTCTCCAACACCACAGTTCAAAAGCATCAATTCTTCAGCGCTCAGCCTTCTTCATAGTCCAACTCTCACATCCATACATGACCACAGGAAAAACCATAGCCTTGACTAGACGGACCTTAGTCGGCAAAGTAATGTCCCTGCTTTTGAAAATGCTATCTAGGTTGGACATAACTTTTCTTCCAAGGAGTAAGTGTCATTTAATTTCATGGCTGCAGTCACCATCAGCAGTGATTTTGGAGCCCAAAAAAGTAAATTCTGACACCGTTTCCCCATCTATTTCCCAGGAAGTGATGGGACCGGATGCCATGATTTTCATTTTCTGAATGTTGAGCTCTAAGCCAGCTTTTTCACTCTCCTCTTTCACTTTCATCAAGAGGCTTTTTAGTTCCTCTTCTCTTTCTGCCATAAGGGTGGTACAATCTCCATATCTGAGGTTATTGATAACTTTCCCAGCAATCTTGATTCCAGCTTGTGTTTCTTCCAGTCCACCGTTTCTCATGGTATACTCTACATATGATTTACATAAGCAGGGTGACAGTATACAGCCTTGGCATCCTCCTTTTCCTATTTGAAACCAGTCTGTTGTTCCATGTCCAGTTCTAACTGTTGCTTCCTTACCTGCATGCAGATTTTTCAAGAGTCAGGTCAGGTGGCCTGGTATTCCCATCTCCTTCAGAATTTTCCAGTTTATTGTGATCTACATAGCCAAAGGCTTTGCCCAATAAAGCAGAAATAGATGTTTTTCTGGAACTCTCTTGGATGTTGGCAATTTGATCTCTGGTTCCTCTACCTTTTGTAAAACCAGCTTGAACATCAGGAAGTTCACGTTTCACATATTGGTGGAGCCTGGCTTGGACAATTTTGAACATTACTTTACTAGCATGTGAGATGAGTGCAGTTGTGTGGTAGTTTGATCATTCTTTGGCATTGCATTTCTTTGGGATTGGAATGAAAATTGACCTTTTCCAGCCCTATGGCCACTGCTGATAGAGAAGTCCAAATTCCTTGATAGAGACTTAGCACCTAGGTTTTGATACATTAAATACAAACCATTCCCCACTTCATGGAATCCATCCTTTGTTTTGTATATATTATTAGAAATACAGCAAACTGTTACTTCATGAAAAAAAAAAAAAAAGGATGCCCAGATTTTCTTTTGTGCATTAAAGATAGTTCCATTTTCATACAGGTTTCCACATCTTCAAAAAGCAGTGTCAAGATTTTCTTATGTGAAATATCCAGAACTTCTCATAAAAGGGTAGAGAACCACCACCCAGATTCATATATGAGGTATAGACAAGTCCACATTTCACAAGAGAAAAACAGCTTCAAGATTTTCAAAAAGTGAAATAAAAAATGCAATATATCATGAAGAAAAACAAACATCACTGTATTTGCATGTAAGAAAGTAGGTACTTCTACATTTGAGTTCAATTAAGTTGAGTCTCTCAGTTGTTTTCAATTTTTGTGACCCTATGTACTGTAGCTTGTCATGCGTCCCTGTCCATCACCAATTCCCAGAGCCTACTCAAACTCATGTCCATCGAGTCACTGATGCCAGCTATATATCTCATTCTGTCTCGTCCTCTTCTCTTATTGGTGTCAATGTTTCCCAGCATCAGGGTCTCTTCCAATGAGACACTTCTTTGCAAGAGGGGTTCAGATTATTGGAGTTTCAGCTTCAGCATCAATGCTTCAAGTATATATTCAACACTGATTTCATTTAGCCTCGCTGCAGTCCAGTAGACTCTCAAGAGTCTTCACCAACACATTTTAAAAGCATCACTTCTTTCGTACTCAGCTGACTTTATAGTCCAAACCTCACATCTTTACATGATTGCTGGAAAAATCATAGCTTTAACTAGGTAAGTCAATGCCAAAGACTGTTCACACAACCATACGATTTCTCTCATCTCAAACGGAAGCAAAGTAATGTTCAAAATTCTCCAAACCAGACTTCAACAGTACAGTAACCATGAAGTTCCAGATATTCAAGCTAGATCTAATAAAGGCAGAGAAACCAGAAATCAAATATCCATGTGTGGGATCATCAAAGTGACAAGAGAGCTGCAGAGAGGGAAAAAAAAATGTACTTAATTTTCATTGTTTATATCAAATATTTTGACTAAGTGGGTCAAAACAAACTGTGAAAAATTTTTAAAGTGACAGGAATACCGGATCAACTGACCTGCCTCCAGGAAATCAGTTGCAGCTCAAGAAGCAATAGTTGGAACTGAATGTAAAACAACAAAATGCTTCCAAATAGGGAAAGGTTTATGACAAGGTTACATACTGTCACCCTACTTATTTAAATTATATGTAATGTTTACTTCAGTAGGTCAGTCGTGTCTGCCTCTTTGCAACCCCATGAACAGCATGCCAAGCCTCTTTTCCTGTTACTAACTCCTTGAGTTTATCCAAACTAATGTCCATTTTGTTGGTGATGATATCTAACCATCTCATTCTCTATCATCCTTTTCCCTTCTTGACTTCAATCTTTTGCAGCATTAGGATCTTTTGGATTGAGTCACTTCTTTGCATCAGGTACCAGAGTAGTTCAGTTTCAGCTTCAACATCAGTCCTTCCAATGAAAACCCAGGACTGATCTCCTTTAGGATGGACTGATTGGACCTCCTTGCAGTCCAAGGCACTCTCAAGAGTCTCCTCCAACATCATATTTCAAAAGCGTAAATTATTGGTTCTCAGCTCTCTTTGTAGTCCAAATAACACATCCATACATGCCTACTAGAAAAACGATAGCCTTGACTAGACAGAGTGTTTTTGAGAAAAAATGTTTCTCCTTTTCAATATGCTGTCTATGTTGGTGATAATTTTCCTTCCAAGGAGTAAGTATTTTTAATTTCATGGCTTCAGTCATCACCTGAAGTGATTTTGGGGACACCACATACACACACAAAAAAATAAATAAATATATAAATAAAATAATGTCAGACACTCTTTCCACTGTTTCCCCTTCTATTTGCCATGAAGTGATGGGCCTGGAGGCTACTATGACCTTAGTTTTGTAAATGCTGGGATTTAAGCCAAAATTTTCACTCCTCATCACTTTAATCAAGAAACTCTTTAGTTGTTCTTCACTTTCTGCCATATGAGTGGTGTCATCTTCATATCTGAGGTTATTGATCTTCCTTCCAGCAATCTTGTTTCCAGCTTGTGTTTCTTTCAGCCTAGCATTTCTCATGATGTACTGTACATTTAAGTTTAATAATCAGGGTGACAATATACAGCCTTGATACACTCCTTTTCCTAATTGGAACCAAACTGCTGTTCCATGTCCAGCTCTAACTGTTGCTTCCTGATCTGCATACAAGTTTCTCAGGATTCAGGTCAGGTTGTCTGGTAATCTCATCTCTTTCAGAATTTTCCAGTTTATTGTGATCCACACAGTCAAAGGCTTTGGCATAGTCAATAAAGCAGAAATAGATTTTTTTTTTTTTTTTTTTGGAACTCGCTTGCTTTTTCGAGGATAACAGCTGCTGCTGCTGCTGCTAAGTCACTTCAGTTGTGTCCAACTCTGTGTGATCCCACAGATGGCAGCCCACCAGATTCCCGTGTCCCTGGAATTCTTCAGGCAAGAACACTGGAGTGGAGATGTTGGTAACTTGATGTCTGCTTTGTCTGTCTTTCTAAAACCACCTTGAACATCTGGAAGTTCGTGGTTCACACATTTTTCAACCCTGGCTTGGAGAATTTTGAGCATTATTTTACAAGCGTGCGAGGTGAGTTCAGTTGTGTCATAGCTTGAACATTCTTTGGCATTGCCTTTCTTTGGAATTGGAACGAAACCTGACCATTTCCTGTCCTGTAATCACTGCTGAGTTTAACAACTTTCTGCCCTATTGAGTGCAACACTTTCACAGCATGTTTTAGGATTTCAAATAGATCAACTGGAATTCTATCACCTCCACTGGCATTGTTCAGTGATGTTTCCTAAGGCCCACTTGACTTCCCATTCCTGGATGTCTGAGTCTAGGTGAGGCTAAGTGACAACACCATTGTGATTATCTAGGTCCTGAAGGTGCTTTTGTAAAGTTGTTCTGCATATTCTTGCCCCCTCTTAATATCTTCTGCTTCTGTTAGGTCCATACCATTTCTGTTCATTATTGAGCTCATCTTGACATGAAATCTTTCCTTAGCATCTCTAAATTTTCGAAGAGACTCTAGTCTTTCCCATTCTACTACTTCTTTGCATTGATCGGTGAGAAAGACTTTCTTAACTCTTCTTGATAGTCTTTGGAACTCTGCATTGAAATGGATAAATCTTTCCTTTTTGCCTTTGCTTTTGTCTTGTCTTCTTTTCACAGTTCGTTGTAAGCCCTTCTCAGACATCTGCTTTGCTTTTTATTATTATTATTATTATTTGCTTTTGTTTTGTTTTTCTTGAGGATGGTCTTGACTCCTGTTCCCTGTACAATGTCACAAACCTCCGTCCATAGTTCATATGTTATGTACAACATGTTAAATGCCAGGCTTGAAAAAGCACAAGCATGAATCAAGATTGCTGGGAGAAATATCAACAGTGTCAGATACTTCGATGAAATCACTCTTATGGCAAAAAGTGAAAAAAATGTAAATGACCTCTTGATAAAAATGAAAGAGAAGTGTGAAAACTGTAAGTTAAAATTCAACATTCAGAAAAGATCATGATATCCAGTCCCACCACAGCTTAGAAAATGGATGGAGAAACAATGGAAATACCAAAACACCTTATTTTGGGGGGCTCCAACATAATTGCAGATTGTGACTGCAGCCATAAAATTAAAAGACACTTACTGCTTGGATGAAAAGCTGTGAACTACTTAGACGGCGTATTCAAAAGCAGAGAAATTGCTTTGTCAGCAAAGGTCCACCTAGTCAAAGCTATTGTTTTCCCAGAAGTCATGTACAGATGTGAAATTTGGACTGTAAAGACAGCTGAGTACAGAAAAATTGATGCTTTTTAAATGTGGTGTTAGTGAAGACTTTTGAGAGTCGCTTGGACTGCAAGGGCACTAAAGGAAATCAGTCCTGAATATACATTGGAAGCACTGATCCTGAAGCTGAAATTCCAGTAATCTGGACCAAAGAATGGACTCAATAGACAAGACCCTGATGCTGGGAATCATTGAAGCCAACAAGAGAAGAGGATGATCGACAATGAGATGGTTAGATGGCATCATCAACTCGATCGACATGAGTTTGTGGACATTTTGGTAGTTGGTGATGGACAGGGAGCATGACATGCTCCAGAACATGGGGTCGCAAAAGTTGAACATGACTGAGAGTCTGAACTGAATTGAACTCAAATGTAGAAGTACCTACATTTTTACATGCAAATAGAGTGAGTCTTGTTTGCCTCCATGATCTATTGCATTTTTTCTTTCACTTTATGAAAATCTGGAAGCTGTTCTCTTATGTGAAATTTGGACTTGTTTATACCTCATATATGAATCTAGGTCGTGGTTTTCTACCATTAATGTGAAGTTCGGGATATTTCATATAGGACAATCTTGGCACTGCTTTTTGAAGAAATGGAAAACCCGTATGAAAATGGAATTATCTCTATCACACAAATTAAAATCTGGGCACCCCTGTTTCTTAATGAAGTAAGGAGTTTGCTGTATTTCTAATAATATATACCAAAACACAGATTGATTCCATGAAGTGGGGAATGGTTTGTTTTTGCTGTATAAAAACCTAGATGCTAAGTCTCCATCATGGAATTTGGACTTTTCTATACTTCACATTTCAGTTCAGAATGGAGATTTTTCTGTGAGAAAATGGAAATCTCTATATTTCATATGAAACACTGGTTCTTCAGCTAAAGAAAGATCTATGTTTCCTTTTTGCTTATGTTTTCACATGCCTTGAACATTTGTGTGTCTTCCCACATGAGCTTGTTGCCCACCTTTTGTGTGTATTTCTGTGTGGATGTATGTTCAACCACAGCTAGCAGAGATGAATGTTACAGACCATCAAATATAGAGCAAGCAGAAGTCTCACCAGGCATGCACAGAGTGTGGGAGATTGGTCCATGCATCTCTGAGTTGGTCCTGTTCAAGACAGGAATGAGGAAAGGATGGTCTGTGACAACTCAAGACAGAGTGTACACAAATTTGGATTTACATCGAGACATAAAGAAGCTCACAGTTTCTGCTGTGTTGGTGTGTGTGTGTTTACCAGGAAGAGGATGTGGAAGGCTTGAGGACTCATCCAGTGTAAATCCAGTGGTGTGGGGCTTTTGAAGCATTGCCTGTGGACCCCTCAGTCTGTGGGAATTGGACTGGCCTATGAAAATGGTGGATATGGCTATAACTGTATCCAAGTCTGTGAGGAGGTGAATGTCCTTCACAAAAGAGTAGAGACTGGAAGGAGGAGGAATAGAAAAATAAGCTAGCGCATTGGGGAGGTTTTCCATATTAGAGGAAGTCTCTGGGATAGTGCTGCCTCGGGTCAGCCCATTAGGAAGCACACACACTCTTTATATGTCACAAACAATATCATCATGTGAGACAAATGGCATGATAAGGTAGGGTCCTTCATTGTGAAAGCACAGGCATCCTAGAAGAGTTAGGTGACCTAAGCGCGGGTGGCTGTGAGACCTGGGCTGGCGCACTAAGAGTGGCTGAGAGGAGCTACCCCACATCCGAGGTCAGAGGCAGCAGCCTAGAGTGCCAAGCTATGTTGGCACAGGAACGGGCGAGAGGTGCTACCCTGTGTCTGAGGTCAGGGTGGTGACCAAGAGGAGCTACCCCACGTCCGAGGTCAGTGGCGGCCAGGAGGAGACATCCCGCGTCCAAGGTCAGGGCGGTGGCTGGGTGGAGCTACCCCGCGTTTCAGGCCAGTGGCGGCTGGGGGGAGACACCCCACGTCTGAGGTCAGGGTGGCGGCTGGGTGGAGCTACCCCGTGTCTGAGGCCAGTGGTGGCTGGGGGGAGACACCCCACATCTGAGGTCAGGGACGGCCGGGAGAAGCCACCTCGAGTTCTAGGCTAGGGACGGTGACCTTGAGGAGCCACCATGAGCCCGAGGCCAGGGGTGACAGCTGGGAGGAGCCACCTCATGCCCGAGGCCAGTGGCGGTGACCCTGAGGAGGCACCCCCAGTCAGAGCCTGAGGCCAGGGGTGGCAGCTGGGAGGAGCCACCCACTCCCAAGGCCAGGAAGGCCTAGAGGAGCTATCCCCATTGAAGGTCAGGAACAGCAGCGATAAGGAGATACCCCTCATCCAAGGTAAGGAGCAGCGGCTATGCTTTGCTGGAGCAATCCGTGAAGAGATACCCCACCCCCAAGGTAAGAGAAACCCAAGTAAGATGGTAGGTCTTGCAAGAGGGCATGAGAGGGCAGACACACTGAAGCCATACTCACAGAAAACTAGTCAATCTAATCACACTAGGACTGCAGCCTTGTCTAACTCAATGAAACCAAGTCATGCCTGTGGGGCAACCCAAGAACGATGAGTCATGGTGGAGAGGGCTGACAGAACATGGTTCACTGGAGAAGGGAATGGCAAGCCACTTCAGTATTCTTGCCTTGAGAACCCCATGAACAGTATGAAAAGGCAGAATAATAGAATACCAAAAGAGGAACTCCCCAGGTCATTAGGTGCCCAATACGCTACTGGAGATCAGTGGAGAAATAACTCCAGAAAGAATGAAAGGATGGAGCCAAAGCAAAAACAATACCCAGTTGTGCATGTGACTGGTGATAGAAGCAAAGTCCGATGCTGTAAAGAACAATAATGCATAGGAACCTGGAATGTCAGGTCCATAAATCAAGGCAAATTGGAAGTGGTCAAACAAAAGATGGCAAGGGTGAACGTCGACATTCTAGGAATCAGCGAACTAAAATGGACTGGAATGGGTGAATTTAACTCAGATGACCATTATATCTACTACTGNATGGATGTGAGAGTTAGACTTTGAAGAAGGCTGAGAGCCGAAGACTTGATGCTTTTGAACGGTGGTTTTGGAGAAGACTCTTGACAGTCCCTTGGGCTGCAGGGAGATCCAACCAGTCCATTCTGAAGGAAATCAGCCCTGGGATTTCTTTGGAGGGAATGATGTTAAAGCTGAAACTGCAGTACTTTGGCCACCTCATGCGAAGAGTTGACTCATTGGAAAAGACTCTGGTGCTGGGAGGGAAGGGGGGCAGGAGGAGAAAGGGACGACCGAGGATGAGATGGCTGGATGGCATCATGGACTCAGTGGACGTGAGTCTGAGGGAACTCCGAGAGATGGTGATGGACAGGGAGGCCTGGCATGCTGAGATTCATGGGGTCGCAAAGAGTCGGACACGACTGAGTGACTGAACTGAACTGGCTATGTCCATGGGCTTCCAGCTTATCTGACAGTGCAGAAAAATGAAGAAAGTGCAGAGGTGGGACTTAGGTATTTCCCCCTTTGCTGGTTTGTTCCTGTGAGGAAGTGAAGATGGCAAAGTAGAAGGGTGTGAACTCATCTTTTCCTGTGATAGCTCCAAAATTACAACTTGTTGATGAATGACCATTGACAGGAGAATATTGGGTCCCACCAAAAAAAAAAAAAAAAAGAACATGTCCAAGCAAAGTTAAAGTTCCAACAAGACTGTAGCAGGGGTGAATTTGCATTTAGAATCAATACCTACCAGCCACGCTGAGTTCTCAATAAAACATTTTCTGCACGTATACCCAGGAACTACCCCAAAACAGAGTCAGAACTGTTTTTGAGTGATTGAGAGTCTCCTGCAGTGGCATGGGTCAGCAATGATCTGACACAAAAG
The DNA here is from genome assembly GCA_006410635.1 of Cephalophus harveyi. Taxonomy (NCBI): domain Eukaryota; kingdom Metazoa; phylum Chordata; class Mammalia; order Artiodactyla; family Bovidae; genus Cephalophus; species Cephalophus harveyi. The sequence continues at coordinate 51,963 of SJYT01030734.1, forward strand.
AGACACTCTGGCTGCTACAGACCTTGTTCATGCAGTTTGTGATATAAGCCCTCTCAGAGGAGGTAACCTTTCAACCGACCAAAAAGTGACCTAATGCACAATCCAAAAATTGCAGGATAATTTTTCTAAAGAAATTCTTGTTCAGGTAAGGAAGTTTTAGAAAAACTACAGATTTTTCAACCTGGGGATGGATGTGAGTTTGAGTGAACGCCAGGAGTTGGCGATGGACAGGGAGGCCTGGTGTGCTATTTTCATGGAGTCACAAAGAGTCAGAAATGACTGACCGACTGAACTGAACTGATATCAGTACAAATATTTGTTCATTTCCTCTTTCTTGTTGTGAAATTACTTTTTTGAAGAAGGCATTAGCTTCTTCCCAGAAATGGATAGCTTTCTTTTTGTGTATCTTTAAATATATATTGGTTCTTCTTCTGCTCTGTCTGATAAATTTCTGCATTGTGTTTTCATTTTGGATCACCTCAGAATATGTTCTCGTTTTCCTGTGAGTTATTCCTTCCTTCATCTAGCCCTACAGAAAGCTCTGTTTAATTTTCCACACATTTTGTTAAGTTCAGTTGCTCAGACTTGTCTGACTCTTTGCGACCCCATGAATTGCAGCATGCCAGGCCTCCGTGTTCATCACGAACTCCCAGAGTTCACTCAAACTCACCTCCATTGAGTCAGTGATGGCATCCAGCCATATCATTCTCTGTCGTCCCCTTCTCCTCATGCCCCCAATCCCTCCGAGCATCAGAGTCTTTTCAAATGAGTCAACGCTTCTCATGGGGTGGCCAAAGTACTGGACTTTCAGCTTTATCATCATTCCTTCCAAAGAAATCCAAGGGTTGATCTCCTTCAGAATGGACTGAAGAGTCTTCAACACCACAGTTCAAAAGCATCATTGTTCAGAGCTCAGCCTTATTCACAGTCCAAATCTCACATCCATACATGACTACTGGAAAAAACAAAGCCTTGACTAGATGGGCCTTAGTCAGCAAAGTAATGTCTCTGCTTTTGAATATACTATCTAGGTTGGTCATAAATTTTCTTCCAAGGAGTAAGAGTCTTTTATTTTCATGGCTGCAGTCACCATCTGCAGTGATTTTGCAGCCCCCCCCCCCCAAAATAAAGTCTGAAACTGTTTCCACTGTTTCCCCATCTATTTTCCATGAAGTGTTTGGACCAGATGCCATGATCTTAGTTTTCTGAATGTTGAGCTTTAAGCCAACTTTTTCTCTCTTCTCTTTCACTTTCATCAAGAGGCTTTTTAGTTCCTCTGCACTTTTTGCCAAAAGGGTGGTGTCATCTGCATATCTGAGTTTATTGATATTTCTCCCAGCAAGCTTGATTCCAGCTTGTGTTTCTTCCAGTCTAGCATTTCTCATGATGTACTCTGCATAGAAGTTAAATAAGCAGGGTGACAATATATAGCCTTGACATACTACATTTCCTATTTGGAATCAGTCTATTTTTCCATGTCCAGTTCTAGCTGTTGCTTCCTGACCTGCATATTGATTTCTCAAGAGGCAGGTCAGGTGGACTGGTATGCCAATCTCTCTCAGAATTTTCCACAGTTTATTGTGATCCATACAGTCAAAGGCATTGGCATAGTCACTAAAGCAGAAATAGATGTTTTTCTGGAACTCTCTTGCTTTTTCCATGATGCAGCAGATGTTGGCAATTTGATCTCTGGTTCCTCTGTCTTTTCTAAAACTACCTTGAACATCAGGAAGTTCATGGTTCACGTATTGCTAAAGCCTGGCATGGAGAATTTTGAGCATTACTTTACTAGCATGTGAGATGAGTGCAATTGTGCAGTAGTTGGAGCATTCTTTGGTATTGCCTTTCTTTAGATTTGGATGAAAACTGACCTTTTCTAGTTCTGTGGCCACTGCTGTATTTTCCAAATTTGTTGGCATATTGAATGCAGCACTTTTACAGCATCATCTTTCAGGATTTGAAATAGCTCAACTGGAATGTCATCACCCTCACTAGCTTTGTTTGTAGTGATGCTTTCTAAGGCCCACTTGACTTCACATTCCAACATGTCTGGCTCTAGGTTAGTGATCACACCTTCATGATTATCTGGGTCATCAAGATCTTTTTTGTACAGTTCTTCTTTGTATCCTTACCACCTCTTCTTAATATCTTCTGCTTCTGTTATGTCCATACCATTTCTGTCCTTTGTAAAGCCAATCTTTGCATGAAACGTTTCCTTGGTGTCTATAATTTTCTAGAAGAGATCTCTAGTCATTCCCATTCTGTTATTTTCTTCTATTTCCTTGTTTTGATCACTGAAGATGGCTTTCTTATCTCTTCTTGCTGTTGTTTGGAATTCTGCATTCACATGCTTATATCTTTCCTTTTCTTCTTTGCTTTTAGCTTCTCACTTTTTCACAGCTTTTTGTAAGGCCTCTCCAGGCAGCCATTTTGGTTTTTTTGCATTTTTTTCCCCATGGGGATGGTCTTGATCCCTGTCTCCTGTACTATGTCACAACCTCGTTCCTGATGATAGAGTTCATCAGGCACTCTATCAGATAGAGGCCCTTAAACCTATTTCTCACTCCCACTGTATAATCATAAGGGATTTGATTTAGATCATACCTGAATTATTTAGCGGTTTCCCTACTTTCTTCAATTTAAGTTTGAATTTGGTAATAACTAGTTCATGATCTGAGCCACAGTCAACTCCTGGTCTTGTTTTTTTGACTGCATAGAGCTTCTCCATCTTTGGCTGCAAAGAATATAATCAATCTGATTTCAGTGTTGATCATCAGGTGATGTCCATGTGTAGAGTCATCTCTTGTATTGTTGGAAGAGGGTGTTTTCTATGACCAGCACATTTTCTTGGCAAAACGCTATTAGTCTTTGCCCTGCTTCATTCCACATTCCAAGGCCAAATTTGACTGTTACTCCAGGTGTTTCTTGACTTCCTATTTGTGCATTCCAGTCCCCTTTAATGAAATGGACATCTTTTTTAGGTGTTAGTTCTAAAATCATTGTTGCTTTTCAAACAGAGTTCCTGCTTCAGTGATTCTCTCAGAATCATCCTTATCATCTAATATCTACCTCTTCTAATGTGTCCTATAGTTAACTTGTGATTACATTGTAACTCATTCTACATTCCTCAGTTTACTACTTATCTTCCTAAATCCTGTTTGCCGCTAACATTGTAAGCTCACTATCTCTTAAAAAGGCTTCTAACTAAAATGTCTATAAAAATTCCTAACTTCTATAGTAAAATATACTAACTATAGTAAAATATATATAGTAAAGCTATAGTAAAATACACTAATTTTACATAATTCCCTAAAATTTTAACTTCTAACTATTTTAATTTCTAAGCCTTAAATTCAGTAAATTTCTTTGCCATAATCATTCTCTTCACAAATAGGCTTCAGATATAAAGTCCTCCCATGGCCTCAAGCTACAGCCTCTGTGCTCATCCTGGAACACTCTTTTGTAAAAGTCCTTGAACAAATGTCAATGATTAACTTTATGAATTATTTTCTGAGCAGTGCTGCAGAAGGCATTGTGTCTTCTCATGCTCCTCTCAAGAATAATAGCACCTTAATATTCCTTTTCAGTGAACTCAGCTGAGGAGAGGAAAAGATAAGTCAGAATTACAAGGTCTAACTCCTTCTTCTGGGGATCTGTGGCTGTGAAAAGTGGAGAGGGGACTGGGCACCATGCCCCCATTTCATCAGTAATGCCNTTGTTTTGATCACTGAAGATGGCTTTCTTATCTCTTCTTGCTGTTGTTTGGAATTCTGCATTCACATGCTTATATCTTTCCTTTTCTTCTTTGCTTTTAGCTTCTCACTTTTTCACAGCTTTTTGTAAGGCCTCTCCAGGCAGCCATTTTGGTTTTTTTGCATTTTTTTCCCCATGGGGATGGTCTTGATCCCTGTCTCCTGTACTATGTCACAACCTCGTTCCTGATGATAGAGTTCATCAGGCACTCTATCAGATAGAGGCCCTTAAACCTATTTCTCACTCCCACTGTATAATCATAAGGGATTTGATTTAGATCATACCTGAATTATTTAGCGGTTTCCCTACTTTCTTCAATTTAAGTTTGAATTTGGTAATAACTAGTTCATGATCTGAGCCACAGTCAACTCCTGGTCTTGTTTTTTTGACTGCATAGAGCTTCTCCATCTTTGGCTGCAAAGAATATAATCAATCTGATTTCAGTGTTGATCATCAGGTGATGTCCATGTGTAGAGTCATCTCTTGTATTGTTGGAAGAGGGTGTTTTCTATGACCAGCACATTTTCTTGGCAAAACGCTATTAGTCTTTGCCCTGCTTCATTCCACATTCCAAGGCCAAATTTGACTGTTACTCCAGGTGTTTCTTGACTTCCTATTTGTGCATTCCAGTCCCCTTTAATGAAATGGACATCTTTTTTAGGTGTTAGTTCTAAAATCATTGTTGCTTTTCAAACAGAGTTCCTGCTTCAGTGATTCTCTCAGAATCATCCTTATCATCTAATATCTACCTCTTCTAATGTGTCCTATAGTTAACTTGTGATTACATTGTAACTCATTCTACATTCCTCAGTTTACTACTTATCTTCCTAAATCCTGTTTGCCGCTAACATTGTAAGCTCACTATCTCTTAAAAAGGCTTCTAACTAAAATGTCTATAAAAATTCCTAACTTCTATAGTAAAATATACTAACTATAGTAAAATATATATAGTAAAGCTATAGTAAAATACACTAATTTTACATAATTCCCTAAAATTTTAACTTCTAACTATTTTAATTTCTAAGCCTTAAATTCAGTAAATTTCTTTGCCATAATCATTCTCTTCACAAATAGGCTTCAGATATAAAGTCCTCCCATGGCCTCAAGCTACAGCCTCTGTGCTCATCCTGGAACACTCTTTTGTAAAAGTCCTTGAACAAATGTCAATGATTAACTTTATGAATTATTTTCTGAGCAGTGCTGCAGAAGGCATTGTGTCTTCTCATGCTCCTCTCAAGAATAATAGCACCTTAATATTCCTTTTCAGTGAACTCAGCTGAGGAGAGGAAAAGATAATTCAGAATTACAAGGTCTAACTCCTTCTTCTGGGGATCTGTGGCTGTGAAAAGTGGAAAGGGGACTGGGCACCATGCCCCCATTTCATCAGTAATGCCCAGCACGGCTCCCAACACCAGAGGACAATTATACCTCTTGGGGAAGTTCTCAAAAAATGGAAAGAACTGGCCCTGGATCTCTCTAAGCACACCTCAGTCTCAAAACTGCTGTAATTCCTGTGTATTCTAACATCTGCCTTAGCCTGGGCATTTTTTTTTTTTCATTTGACCTCTTCTCATCTATTGATGTATTCCATAGATACAGGGTCTGCATCAGTAATCCTGTGTATTTAATCTGCAGCATGCTTAACTGGTTGGAAGATTCTCAGTCCTCTTCCTTAATGGCTCTGTCCCTGGGTCTCAGGTGTAATTTTCATACTTACTCACATGTGGTCACCAAAGGAGTCTGCCCTGAGACATTTGTGGCACACTGGGATCTGCTGTGATGATCACAGGAGGTGGCACAGCTACTTGGAATGCTCGATCCATGGTGGTTCCAATTATGAATAGGAGTCAGGAGACATAGGCAGAAGAGATTTGGCCTTAATGAGATCCTTTTCTAGCCTGTGTTTGCAGGATCATGAGTGGTACTTCTGTTGGTCTTTCTCTATTGTCTCATAGGTGTTAACAGGTGGGAAGGTGAGGGTTTACCAAGGTATCTCTACCTCCTGTATGTGACAATGAAGTAAGGTCCTCCCTCTTTGGCAGTTTGGGAATTCTCAAAAGGAATTCCCTGCAACACAACTACTCATACGTGGGCCATCAGGCCATCTCCACACAGTCCACAGCAGTTCTCTCCCAGAATGGCTCTCTAAATCCCGTCTTCTGGCTTCTGGATCCCATAAACATTGGTTGAGCTTCACTGCAGCTTGAGCCATACAGGGTCATGACACACACATTGTCTGTGTGACTGTCACTCTATCCAAATTATATTTCATCAGCTGTTTTATCTTGTTTCCTTTCAGTCCAAAGTAATTTAGCCTTTAGTGAAGGAGCTTGCCTCATTCTGGAAATCTCTTCCCTGTTTCTCCAACTCCCACCACAAGGCCCAGGTTTTGTCCTGCTTCCTCTTATGTTCCTTCTCCCTTCTTAATTCCTTTCTACACAGGTATATCTGGAACCCACATGGGACACTCAGGTGATCAGGGTCATCTGCTAGTATTTATCTGATGCTGTGGGAGAACTATTGTCTATGTAGTAATATTATTTGTGGTCCATTCATTGAGAGAGTTGCATTTCACATCTGCCTACAATTCTGCCTTCTTGGAACTTCTCAGTTTTTCCTGGCAATCTCTATTATTCTTTTTTCCTTGACAGTAAAACAGGAAACATTAGTTGCCATGAATTAATCTGTTTGATGGGACGTTGCTTACATACACATGTAACTGGTGTGACTTTAACTTCCAACATGCAATCAAGCATATTGTGTTGTTGTTTTTCTTTCCCCCTTGGGAATTTCTCTTAATGAGTAACTGTCATTGGTATGAAAAATGCAGAACTTTCCACATAAAATATAATAGCATGATTGGGCTCAAAAAGTCAGCACTTGAATATATCTAGCTATTTTTTGACATTCCTGACATTTTCCCAGAGTACAGATGACTGATTTTGGATCTTGAAGTGAAACTCCATTCAGTGGCTATCACAGGTCAGACACTGCCTTGGGCATAATTTAATTCATGTAGAATAAGATGGCATGTTCATGGGAAATTACCAGTTGGTACTTGACTACTTGAAAAAGAGAGAAAATGGCAACACCAACAATGAAAAACAAAACAGAACAAAAAACCAACAAACACAGGAATGTGTAGTTAATTATTTAATCATAAGAGGTACACATGAGTTGATGTTTGTATCATAGAATAAGCAATGAGATAGCATACAATCATCTATATCTACTTAACTGTCTCTGCTAATGACTTGGACACTGCAAATCACACACAAACCAAAAAAAAAAAAAAAAAAAGGGAAAAATTAATTTTGTAAAATTTTCAGAGATAAGAATAAGAGAATACCTTATATGTCTCCTGGGAAACGTGTATGCTAGTGAAGCTGCAGCAGTTAGAATTGGACACGGGGCAATGAACTGATTCAAAATTGGGAAAGGAACAAGTCAAAGCTTTGTATTGTTGTCCTGCTTATTTAACTTCTGTGCAGAGACTACAATGAAAAAATAAAAATCTACATGAAGCTCAAGTTAGAGACAGAATTTATGTGGGCGATATGAACAACCTTAGTAATCCCAATGATAACACCATAATGACAGACGAAAAATAGTAAGTAAGGTGCCTCTTGATGAAAGTATTATCTGTTTCAAGTGTAGACGTCTGAAATGAGAGTGTCCTACATAAAAGCAAAATTCTTATTTTCACATATGATACTCTAGATTCAAATTTCAGGATGTGAAACATAAAATTCTCTATTATTAACATATACAAATTTGGAGAAAGTATTTCCAACTTAAAATGCAGAATTCTCTGTACATCATACGTGAAAGTATGGACTCAAAATATTCTGCAGAAAATGTGAAAATTGCTACATTAGACTTATGAAAATCTGGATGCAGATTCTTTGACAGGAAATAAAAATAAATATATGTCACACATCCCAACATGGTCATGAAAGATGAAATTTTCTTTTCATATTTGTAATTTGAAAACACTTGTGAAGTCTTTCTTCATGAAATACTGAATACTGTCTAACATTTGGAAAACCTGTGTTAATTTTCCTACAAGAAATATAGAATTTACCCACAGATTTCATTCATGAGCTCTGAAATTCTCTATATTTCCATCAAGAAAGTTTGAATTAAAGTCTTCAGATATGAGTTTTGAAATTCTGTCTCTTTCTATCTGACAATCTGGGGAGAAATGTTCTCATATGAAATGTGAATTCTCAAATTTTCACATGTGAAACACTTTCCAGATTCATACACAAGAAAGATAATTTTACATGATTCAAAAATTAAGGTCTAAGCTAAATGGTAAACTTCAAACAGCTATATTTCATGTATTTCCCAAATAACATATAGAGTTTTCTGTATTTCTTTGATGAAAATCTGGGTGATGATTTCCCTAGATGAAATAGGGAATTAATATATTTTACACATTTAAAATCAAACAATTATGATTATACGGTGGAAATGATAAATAGATACAGGGGATTCTATCTGATAGATGAGTGCCTGGAGACCTATGGATGGAGGTTTGTGATATTGTATAGGAAGCAGTGATCAAGAAAACCTGCATGGAAAAGAAATGCAAAATGGTAAAGTTACCACGCCTCAAAAAGAGCTAAGAAGAAGAGCAAAGCTAAACGAAAAGGGAAAAAGGAAAACTATGCACATTTGGATGCAGAGGCCTAAAGAATAGTAAAAAGAGATAAAACCTTCCACAGTTATCAAAGCCAGTAAATAAAGAAAATAAATATAATTGGAAAGCTTACTGATCTCGTCAAGAAAATCAGAGATACCAAGGGAAAATTTCATGCAAAGATGGGCACAATAAAGAACAGAAATGGTATGGATGTAACAGAAGCAGAAGCTATTAAGAAGAGGTGGGAAGAATAAACAGATGAACTATGCTCAAAGGATCTTCATGACCCAGTTAAGCACGATGGTGAGATCATTCACCTAGGGCCCAACATCCTGTAATACAAAGTCTAGGGGGGGCTTAGGAAGCATACTTACAAACAAAGCTCATGGAGGTGATGGAATTCAGTTGAGATATTTCAAATTCTAAAAGAAGATGCTGTGAGTGTGCTGCCCTCCATATGCCAGCAAATTTGGGAGACTCGGCTGTGGTCAGAGGACTACAAATGATCAGTTTTCATTCCAAACACAAAGAAAGGCAATCCAAAGAATGTCCACACAACCGCTTAATTTCACACATCTCACAAAGTCGTGGAGAAGGCAATAGCAATCCACTCCAGTACTCTGGCCTGGAAAATCCCATGGATGGAGGCGCCTGGTAGGCTTCAGTCCATGGGTTTGAGAAGAGTCAGACACGACTGTGCGATTCCACTTTCACTTTTCACTTTCATGCATTGTAGAAGGANTGGCTGGATGGCATCATGGACTCGATGAACGTGATTCTGAGTGAACTCCAAGGGATGGTGATGAACAGGGAGGCCTGGCATGCTGCGATTCACGGGGATGCAAATAGTCAGACACGACTAAGCGACTGAACTGAACTGAAGTGAAGTTCCAGTAGATATGTACAGATGTGATAACACCAAACTGCTCTGCTAGAGGTGGCTTGTGAGTGTCCACTGGATTGCAGAGAGGTCAAGCCAGTCAAACATAAAGGAAATCAACTCTGAAGAAGCATTAGAATCACTGATGCTGAAGATGAATCCCCAAAGTTTTGACCACCTGAGCAAAGAACTGACTCACTAGAAAAGACCCTGTTTCTTAGGAAACAATGAAATCAGGAGGAGGCATGGGTGAGAAAGAAGGATAAGGTTGTATAGCTTCACCCATTCAATGGATATGATTTCAGCAAACCCTGGGTGATGGAGAGGGACAGACAGGCCTTGTGTGCTGCAGTCCAAGGGGTCACAGAAAAGACCCTGTTTCTTAGGAAACAATGAAATCAGGAGGAGGCATGGGTGAGAAAGAAGGATAAGGTTGTATAGCTTCACCCATTCAATGGATATGATTTCAGTAAACCCTGGGTGATGGAGAGGGACAGACAGGCCTTGTGTGCTGCAGTCCAATGGGTCACAGAGACTCAGATATGGCTTTGTGACTGAACAACAACAACAATAACATTTCAGTTAGTAAAATGGATCTTCCACGATCGTGGTGGGGTCTCATGATGATAGAGAAAATGAGGCACAGTCCACTCTCTCCCACACAAATCCATCGAAGGATCAACTGCACATGGAACAGCTTCCAGAAATCAATTTGAACGATATTAATGGGCCCTAGAAACCGAGAAAGGAAA
>SJYT01030735.1:0-70832 GCA_006410635.1 Cephalophus harveyi
TGGGACAGCAAGGAGATCCAACCAGTCCATCCTAAAGGAGATCAGTCCTGCGTGTTCATTGGAAGGACTGATGCTGAAGCTGAAACTCCAATACTTTGGCCACTTCATGCGAAGAGCTGACTCACTGGAAAAGACCCTGATGCTGGGAGGTGTTGGGGGCAGGAGAAGGGGATGACCGAGGATGAGATGGCTGGATTGCATCTCCGACTCGATGGACATGAGTTTGGGTGCTGCAATTCAGCACGCCAGGGGTCGCAAAGAGTTGGACATGACTGAGCGACTCACATTGCCACTGCCCGTTGGTAAGTGTGATCAAAGAAAATAATATTAAATTTGTGTGTGTGTGTGTTTAATTTCATCTAGGTTATGATCAAACTCTTTCCCCTACTAGAACATATGGTATAACTTTCTAGTAAAGAGAATAATATGCTTTGTTGGACAGTGGTGGATAAATTCTGACACAGACGTCTTCCTTTTTAAGTCTTCATGCAGACTTCTGTTGGATTTATTATTCCCAAGATTACAGTTTATCAAGCTCTAATATGACTTAGCCTCTTGTTAAAACTTAAGAAGCATAATAATTATATACTTGTAAGGCATCTCAGAATAATTCTGGAGTGACATTTGAGATTCATAATGTGATTTTCTTATCTAGAAAGTGGTATTTTTTAATATAACAATTGTATATCACTTTGTCTTTTCATAAACTGCTCGCTCATTCTTTCTCTCCCTATCCTCTCCCCTTCACCAGTTTGATTTTCAGAGCAGGTCTTTGAAGTAGATAGTCATGTTTTATTTTCAGAGAGGTAGACACACAGTGAATTAACTCTCAGAACTGAGCCTTGAACCTGTATATTTGAGTTCATGTGTTGTTTGTATTCCTTTGCTCTGCTATATTTAAAGCATGGTTTTTTTAATTGTTGTTATGTTTTTAAGCAGAGGCACAAATAGAACTCTGATTCATGAATTTGTCATATCTTCCTTTAGTAACCTTTAGTTATAACATGCCCATAAGATAATGTCACTTTTTAAATGATAGCTCTATTTATTGAGATATAATGCACATCCATTTTAAAGTATCCAGTTGGATGGTTTTTAGTATATTCACAGAGTTTTGCAGCTGTCACCAGAGTTGATCTTAGAACATTTTCATCACTCCAAAAAGAAACTGTACCCATTAGCAGTCACCCCTCAGTTCTGCCCTCGCCCCAATCCTAGGCAACTACTAATTTACTTTCCTGTCGACCTTTCGTGAGTGTTTCATATAAATGGAGTTACATAGTGTGTGGTCCTTTGTGACTGGCTCCTTTCACTTAGCATAATATTTTCAGAGTTTATCTGTGTTAGCATGCGCAAGTATTGATACTTCATTCCCTTTTATTGCTGAATGTTTCGTTATATGGATTTATCATTCATCATTTTTATTTGTCATTATTGTGTTTATCCATTCATCTATTCGTGGACACTAGGTTTCCCCTTTTTTGCTATTTTGAATAATGCTGATATGAACGTTCATGACTAGGCCTTTGTGTGGATATATGTTTTCATTTCTCTTTGGTTATATAGTCAGAAATGGAATGACTGGATTATATGGCAGCTTTATGTTTAACTGTTTGAGAAGCTGCTAGACTGTTTTCCAAAGCAGCTGCACTGTTTTACTTGTTGTCCATTTCTAGATTGTATTATTTGAACCCATCCTTTTGTAATCCAATGAAATCTGTATCCTTGAGTTAGTTTAAGGATAACTAATAGTTTATTAGTTTAGTTTAATAGGATAGTTTAATGCCTCTATGCCAAGGTACCATATTTCCTATCCCTGACGGAATTGCCTAAATCAAGGCAAACAGTGGGTCATGAAAGGTACAGAATTAGTTGGGAGCACATTTTCCACCCCCTGACTTCTTTGTTTGGTAGACATGTCTTTAGGTTCATTTTCTCTGTTTCTCTTTGTGTGTATGTACTTTACTGAGGGAGAAGGCAATGGCACCCCACTCCAGTACTCTTGCCTGGAAAATCCCATGGGCGGAGGAGCCTGGTGGGCTGCAGTCCATGGGGTCGCTAAGAGTTGGACACGACTGAGAGACTTCACTTTCACTTTTCACTTGCATGCATTGGAGAAGGAAATGGCAACCCACTCCAGTGTTCTTGCCTGGAGAATCCCAGGGACGGGGGAGCCTGGTGGGCTGCCATCTCTGGGGTTGCACAGAGTGGGACACGACTGAAGCGACTTAGCAGCAGCAGCAGCACTCTACTGAGCTGGCAATGTAGTAGATAAAAAATGAAAAAGCATAGTTCTTCCTTGAAAGGCCATTATGAATATATTTTAAAATTTTGCTCCAGGGCTTTTTTTTTTTTTTTTTGAGAGTCTTCTAGCTAAATTTGTTACTCTGTGGCTCTAATAAAATGAAGACTATGATAAGTTAGATTCTTCATTGCTCTAGTTTTCTTTGTATGGGTTACTGTTTGTAAACCATAGAATGTTTTAACTTCATTTCTTTGATTGCAAAGAGTCTTTGGGTGAAAGTGAAAGTGAAAGTGAAGTCACTCAGTCGTGTCCGACTCTTTGTGACCTCATGGACTGCAGCCTACCAGGCTCCTCCTTCCATGGGATTCTCCAGGCAAGAATACTGGAGTGGGTTGCCATTTCCTTCTCCAGGGGCATCTTCCCAACCCAGGGATCGAACCCAGGTCTCCCACATTGCAGGCAGACGCTTTAACCTCTGAGCCACCGGGGAAGCATAAATTCATCACCACTATTGGAAAATTACTTTATTATCTGGCATTATGTAAATACTGTCATCTTCAGGTGGGAAGGACAGCACATTTTCTTATAAGAGCCTGTATTAAGTTGAATTTTTCTTGTCTTAAGCCTTGCAGTTTCCAGTCAAAACAGTTTTCCAGCATTATTACATGAGTGCATTTTTCTCCCATACCTTTCATTGAGGTTATGTCAAGTATTTGTAATACAGTTAAATTCTTTTGTCACAGTGTATATACCGTCCTGTAATTGCTTTACCTCCTGGTTGGTTTATGGTATCTTTTATCATATGGAAGTTTTGAATTTTTGTAAAATCAACCTATTTTCTCCTTTATGGCTTTTTAATTCAATATCATGTTTACTAAGGATTTATCTACCTCAAAGATTTTGTTTTTGTTTCCTTTTTCTTCATATACTTTTGTAATTTTGTTTGTAAACATAGAGGATTTTTTAATACCCCTTATTAATTTTATCTTTATTGGCACCTATGAAAGTTAAGGCAGCATCATATAAGGTCAGTTGATATGCCATAAGCAAGGATCCAAGAGTATTTGGTTCTATTTATTTTGTCATGTTTTCTTATGAAGAATAGATGTCCATGAGAGATTGAATGGACCTGGGATTTATGTTGTATTTATTATTTACTTTGAAATTTTAAATTTAATCATGTTTAATAGCTATATTCCCACCTAATATGTTTGTTTAAAATTGTTTATTAGCAGGGACTTCCCTGGTAGTCCGGCAGTTAAGACTCCCAATGCAGGGGGCACAGGTTCACTCCTTCCTTGGGAAACCAAGATCCTGCATGCTGCACACCGTGGCCTAAAAAAAAAAATTGTTCAGCAGATTTTCTGCCTCTGTGCATACCTAACTCCTTGTAGTGGGTTGGCAGTACTCTGTGTACTTTGCGAACTTGAAATACTTTTTAAGTATTCATAATTTGTATGGCTAAGCACACTAAGCTTACTTCTGTAACTAGTTATTCTAATTCAAAAACTAAAATCAGATTCTTTGTAATATTTAAGACAACAACAACAGGGAAAACCATTAGTAATGTTAACCATAGATCTTCCATTTGTGACTTCTTAAACTGTTTCAATGGAAATACTTTTACCTTAAAAGGATTTAGAGAAGATGAAAATATGGGAAAAAACAGAATAGTGTGAAGCATATTTTTTAAATTATTGGTAACCTGATAGGAATTTATTTTATTTTTGGTATGTAAGTAATATAAATATAAAGATACTTCTGTTAAATAAATGGTTAGATGATTGCAAAATTACCATACTTACTGTTTGAAAATATATTTATGTGTCTGTTAAAATTTTAAAGTAACCAGTTTGATTTCAAGTTTGGATACCTTATCCTGGTAAACATTCTGTGTTGAGTAAAAATCCTGGTAAACCTTTTATTTTACCTTGAGTTTAGAAGACACTGTTTTCATTAAAAAGAAAAAAGAGAGCCCCATGTGAAAAGCAAGTCCATCTTTAAAATATATCAGGGGTTAATGAAGTAAATCTAAGTCTAAGCAAGACAAAAGGAAACAGTTACCCTGTAATTTATTAGTTAATCTGAGGCTGCCATTTGAGTAGCTAGATGATTTTAAAAACAGATCATGACATTGATGCTTTTGTGTATTTATTTTACAGGTGAAGAAAGCCAAGATGCAAGAATCAGGAGAGCAGAGTTTAAGGTATACAAAGTTGAATTTCTTTTTAATGACCTACTTATAATTTGTTTTTACCTGCTGACCAGTATGTGGACATGATTTGGATTGACTTACCCTCATTTTGGTTTTCAGCATCAGTTTTTATGTTTTGAAATTATTTGATTTAAGGTGAAAATTATCCTCTGAAACTTTGTCCTTAAAATAAAGTTTGTCCTTGAAACACATAAGTGCTGAATTTTTCTCCTTGTTTATTAATTATTTATTCAGCATAATGTACCAATCTCATGTTATCACTCAGATCCTGTGATATGTGAAGGAGACACAGTGGTGAATATTCTTCAGTTACGTATACAGTATACATAATAGGAAAAATAGAAATAAAAAAAATCCAAGGAGTTAATCCTTAATTACCAGATGGACATGGGACACCTTAATCATTAGCTCTGCTCCCCTTACAGAAAAGAGGCAGCTTCTTTGCATGTCATACTCTGGCTTCCACAGCACCATGATTTTCAGTTGTCCACAGTTCTTACCTCCTGTTGTTTGTCTACCAGCCAGATGAACCAATAACCAGTAACCCTCTCACATCTTAATTTCAAGAATCCTAATCTTACACCTCACACACTAGCATTCCAGCTCATTTATTCTGTTGTCACACTAGCCCTGTGGCTTACTCTACACTCCCGCTTATAATGACAGTGATCTATCATAGTTTCACTGTCAGGCATTGACCCTTCCCTCAAAAAAGACTTCCATATCTTCCTGTGCTGCTCAAAAGATAAGATCTATTACTTTAATCAATTTCTTACAAACATTTGTAACTTCCTCTCCCTTTTCCCTGTCATCCTTCCCTGGCCTAACCTAGTGTTTAAAAACCCTAGTTAAACCCTCCTATTCACCTATTTCATACTTACTCCCAATCATCTGAACACTTGATAGGAAAACACAAAACTGCTCACTGGTCAGTTTCCAGTCACGATTACATCTCAGTGGGCATTTAAACATTCTTGGTGATGCAGTCACTCTTCCTAGTTTATTTCACAATGGTAAAATTGTTTCTCTTTCCTCCTTACCTTCCTTCATTCCTTCTCTCCTTTCCTCCCTGCCTCTCAGCCTGCCTTCCTTCCTTCCTGCCTCTCTCCCTCCCTTCTTCCCTCCTGATGCTGCCTCTCCTCGCTCCTCCCCTTCCATTTATTCAGCTGGGGATCTGGCTCCCTAATGCAAAGAGAAATCAGAAGTGGATAGGAACTGCCTTACTTGTCTTATCACCAAATCTACCCCCTTAACTGCTTCACTGCTTCTCTCTAATATTCTCTACATCCCTTTTCTCTGAAGTTAATTCCCTTGCTCATCTCTCTCCAGTTGTACAATGGAGCCTGTCAGCTTCATCTTTTCCTGCTATTATTCCTACTGAAGGAAGGAGCAGTTGCTCCTTCAGCAACTGCTGTATTGTGATAAAATACGAATAACCTAAAATTCACCGTTTCAGTCATTTTTAAACGTATAATCCAGTGGTACTAAGTACATTCACATTGTTGGGCAGTCATTACCATCTATCTCCAGAACTTTTTTTATCTTCTCAAACTGAAACTTTGTATTCATCAGACTCTCCATTTCTCCCTTCTTCTAGCTCCTGGCAACCATCATTCTGCCCTGTCTCTATGATTTTGACTACTCTTAAGTACCCTATATTAACACAGTCATAAATTATTTATCTTTCTGTGACTTGTTTGTTTCATTTAGCCTGATGTCTTAATGGATTATCCATTTGTAGCGTGTGTCAGAGTTTCCTTCCTTTTTAAAGCTGAATAATACTCCATAGTAGTCCACATTTTGTTTATCCATTCATTGGTTGATTGTGTTCATTATTGTCAAGAGTTTCATTGGATGAGAAAGGGGTATTTGTGATGCTTACTTTTAGAGTTTGGGTGTTTTTGCTGTTTTTTTGGAGGAGGGAAGTTTTATTTTGGAGCATTTTTTTTCCATCATACACATGTTGTTGAGTAAATTTTATGTAACTGAGGATAATCATATTTTGAGGTAGTAATAATTTTTCTAGATATAATTCCAAATATTTAACAAAGTGCTAGAGTTAATTCACTGTCTCGGTGCTTTTGTTTCTGTTTAATCTCTAGATACTTAGTTGAATACGTAGGAGATTTTGCTGTAAGAATCCAGGACCATGGGGTTTTAGGAACTTGTCCATTGTACACCAGACCGTACAAGTATACCTTCTACAATACAAGATCTAGAAATAGTCTTTCAACAGTTGGTATAACAGTGATCCCCAGACTTACTCAGACTAGTCTTACACATAGAAGACTAGTCAGTATAGTCAGAAATGTGAAGTTCTTGTCTGGGTTTATACCGTTCTCCTTGGAATCCTATTTAATTAGGCATAAGATGGGGCTCAGAAGTCTGTATTTTTACCAATCATTCAGGTAATTATAAGAAATAAGCCATTTTGGGAAACAGTGATACAACTGCTTAGTATGATTTCTTACCCATACCTTTCAATTCCCATAGTCATATCTTGGTTACTATATTAAGTGCTGTTTTGAAAGTACAGACATTTAAGTAAATAGATTAAGATAAACTTCATCTGGAAATTTACTTTTTAAAATTAGTTACATCTGAGGAAAAATTGTGTGAACATTCAGAATATACCAGGGGAAAAAATCTTTATTGATACTGTGCTTGAATGTTAGAGGTTCATTCAGAAAAGATATGAGGGCTTTAAGAATTTTGGTGCTTTGTACTTTTTTTTATAAGTAACATTTCTTTTAAAATTTTTCTATGTAGAAACTATTCTTACTGTTTGTTAGTCTTATCTTTCCAAAAAAAGAAAAACTGGAAAAAAATTTTTTTGATGATGGCATAGTGTTCCCTTGTATGAGGATACATTACATATTTTTTACCCAGTTTTTTAACCAGTTGGACATTGGTTTCCAAAATTTTATATAACAAATCATGTTGCAATGAAAATGCTTCTTGATTAGTTTATACACACCAGTTCCAGTTACTCACCCACCATGAATATATAACCATA
Source organism: Cephalophus harveyi (assembly GCA_006410635.1). NCBI lineage: Eukaryota > Metazoa > Chordata > Mammalia > Artiodactyla > Bovidae > Cephalophus > Cephalophus harveyi. The sequence goes on from SJYT01030735.1 coordinate 7,477, forward strand.
GTTTTTTTATACTTCTCCAACATAGAGTCACAAACTTTTTGTCTTTGGTAACTTAATAAGTGAAAATAAAGTTTTATTCTAGTCTTTAAAAAAGTCATATCTTTCCCAGTATGTGGAGTATCTGCCACAGTGTCCTCCGCTTCTTGCTAGAGTGCAGAACAGCAAAGTGGATTTCTCGCTGCGGGAACATGAATGTGGGAAGGATGCCTGAACTGGAGAGAAGCTGTATTATAATAGTACTGGCCACAGTTACATTGTGTTTACTCTCTTCTGGTCTTTGCTCTAAATACTTTTCCTGTATTGACTCATTAATCCCTATAACAGCCCTGAAAGGTAGGTTCTATAATTATCCCTCATTGACGGTTGAAAAAACTGGAGTACAGAGAAGTTCAGTGGCTTGCCTAAAGCCATAAAGCTAGTTTTGACAAAGTGCAATATGAGCTCAAGCAGTCTGGTTCCAGAGTCTGCGCCCTTAAGCGCTATACTATACTGGTGGTTCAGGGAATACGGGGAGAGTTGGAAAGTAAGGTAAGAGGAAGAAGGAGAACGTTGTGAAAGATCAAAGGGTACTCTCCATTTCAGAATCTCACTGAGGATCTTCCCAACATTAAAGTACCTAACATAATGATAATATCCTCCTAGTTTATATGACTTAGTCTTTTTCAGTTTTTCTTAATTTGTGTTTTTTTTTAAAAAAGATTTTGCTAAGTTTGGGGTATAAGAACAAAAATTTGTTTGTTTTTAATTGGGGGAAAACAGAAGTGCAGTGTAATGCACCATCTTAAGGTTCAGAACCCCTTCTTGTGTAAGCATGTGTCATTTGAAAAAGCTTTTCAAGTGATTGTGAGGACCATTGTCTGAAGTTAGTCATCTCCCTACATTCCCTTGGTACTTTGGAAATAAAGTGAGAGCAGTTTTAGGTTGCTGTAGAGTTCTTCTTTTACCATGTGGTCTTTAGAGAAAATCTGAGTTGCCTGATGCTTACCTGAAATTTCCACGTGGTATAAAAACAGCCATGGTCTAGGGATGTGACAAAGAACGGGAATGCTGAAGGTACTAGGCCTGGCCTTAGCTGTTAGGTAGCCGATAAAAACCAAGAATAAGGACTTCATGAAGTAGACTTGCCTTGCCCCTTATCTAGGAAGAAATTGGTTTGATTTAATCACTTTTAGCAATGCAGCAGATCAACCAGAGGCTAATGTATTCATTTTGGTTTTCCCAGTCAAGTAAGCAACCCTGAAGTCAGTGATCAGAAACCTGAAACTTCAAGCCTTGCTTCAAACCTTACCATGTCAGAGGAAAGTAAGTACCATATTCTGTGCATCATGGACGTATTCCTGTGACCAGGTGATGCTGACCTTTTATAACTGGTTTTCACTGATTGCCTCACTTGTCTCAGAGTATCCAGAATCCTTTCATTGCCTTGTATGTGTGTTCATCCTTACACCCTCCTATAAACTTTATTGGATACCAGCTAAGGAGCAAAGTCACATGGGATCCACTCCTAGGGATTGGTGATTGTGTTTTTGTTTTGAGATTGAATGTTCTTCTAAAGGTAATAAATAGTGCTTTACTCAAAATCAGAAAAATTTGTGGGCCAGTCTCTTGTTTCTCTGGATGGCTTGATGTGTTTCTAGCTTTCTAATAACCAAATGATTCTATCCATCTAGACCAAAAAAAAGAAAAGTAGTCCCCTGAGAGCCCAAAATTGATACTGGGCCCTGAGGGAGACCCATCTCAATAGGATACACCCTCTGTTTACCAAACCTTAGCCAACAATTTGTAGAATGTTCTTTTTTTTTTTCTTGTGGAGATCTAAGCTTTGTTTGGAATATCATGGTGGTATGCTCTATAGGGCAGATAGTCCTCCTTGAAATTAAATAGCTATGCCCTTTCATATTATACCACACACTTCAGAAGAATAAATTTGTGTACGTTGCTTTATAAAAAGACATTTGTTTAGGACATATGTCTTAAGATGCTTAACCTTAACCTTATATAATTCCCATGTAATAAAAGATGATATGCCTTTAAAAAAAATGGTTATGTCTTGAGTTGTACATATTACTTCCTCAAAGATGCTGTTCCAGTAGTTCTCAAACTTTTAGCATACCTGAGAGTTAACCTGGAGTGCTTATTTGTAAGGTAGCATTCTAGCCTCATCTTCAGTGATTATCATTCAGTAGACCTGTTGTGGATGAGAATCTGCATTTTTAAGAAGATAGCTAGGTAACTCTGATACATATGGGAACTGCTCTAATCAACGAAAGGTGTCTCCTGTAATTTTTTTAATATCTCACTCCAGTATTCTTGGGCTTCCCTTGTGGCTCAGGGGTAAAGAATCTGCCCACAATACTGGAAGCCAGAGTTTGATCCCTGGGTTGGGAAGATCCCCTGGAGAAGGGAAAGGCTACCCACTCCAGTATTCTGGCCTGGAGAATTCCATGGAATCTCAAAGAGCCAGACACGACTGAACGACTTTCACTTCACATCCCCAAGAAAAAGGTCTGTTCCTTATATACTTCAGGGCCCAGAAGTAAGTTGAGTCTTCTTGCCTCTTAAAAATTATTTATCTTTTTTTCCTTCAAAAACTCTAGTTCCTTTGACGTCTATATTTATGCCCCTTCCTCCAGCTTTCTTTTTACCTCAGACTGAACTCCTAGTCATTTTGCTCTTTAAAGACTAGATCTTTGTTTTCTTCTCCATCCAGACCTTTATTATTCTTGGTAATTTGATGTCCATGTAGATGACCTGTCCAACACCTATAATGTCGTTCTTCTTTTCCTATCCCTTTTTACTCCACATGGATTCTGCAGTTCGTTATTACAATTACTCCCTTACTAATACCTTCAATAATTTTGCCTCTTGTACTGTCCTTGCTAAACCCCAATCCTGATTTAATCCAACTGTCCACCTTCTCTGTAAGTATTACATTAAATAGCTGAACATTACTGGGTAGTTTATACACTTAGCTGACTGTTTACTCACAGGGCCTTAAGTGGGCACGCTGCTACACTTTACTCATGAGTTTTACCTTTTACCATTTCTTTCCTCTCAGAGCACCCATACTGCTCACCTCTCTTCATATCTGACTGATGATTTCTTCTCGAATAGAAGCTGTCTGACAGGAGGTTCCCTTATTAACCTACCACCACCAAGTCTTCAGCCCTACTTGTGTTTGTACCCATGTTACCTTGTTTTATCCTTGTCAGAATGGAAATAGTATTCTTGTTCCTGTGAAAGGTAAGACCTTTTATTTGTGCTTCATATCCTATCTGTTCTCACCTACCCCAAGGACTTTGGTACTGTGACTATCCTAATACCATTCTTGCATTGTCCTATTCTTCTCTTCTTAATCCATCCTGTCTGTGGAGACATAATCCAGTATCTTCCATCTTAAAGCACAAACAAAACCCTCCCTGAAGTCCATATTCCCCACCAGTTACAGACCTTCTCTTTGTCCCATGACCCACCTTGGAACCTCTGGAAAGCGTTGCCCTCACTTGTTTTGCCTCCTCCCATTCACTCTTCATCCCTCTCAAATTTAACTTTGTCACCATTCTTCCAGTGAAACTGCTTTTGTCAAGGTCATTAGTTCCTTTCCGTAACTGAAAGTACTAGTTCCGGTGGATATTTCTGTCTGCCTGTATCCGGCCTCTTACCACTCTTTCTCCCACCTTTCTTCTTTGCTGGCCTTTCTTCTGCTGTCTAATCTCTGAATGTTAGTGGGCCTCTGGGTTTGGTTCTAGTCCACCATCTTTGTTCTTTCTGTATTCTCTCACCCATTTCGTTACTTTAAATATTTGATGCATAGTTAATAAATTCCAAATTTGTGTTCCTAGTCTGGCTTCTTGCTCTAATTTCATTTTTGTATCCTACTGCCTACTTGATATCTCCACTTAGATATCTAAAAGGAAAGTCATACTCAAAATATGTAAAAGCTTTTTCTGCCCTTAGCCCTCACCAAAGCTGTTCTCTTCCCCAACTTCTTCATCTTTGGAAGTATTTTCACTATCCCTCCAATTTCTCAAGCCGAAAACCTAGAAATTAGCCTGTATTTCCTGTCTTCCTCATTCCTTAATTCAAATTCATCAGAATGTCCTGTTAGTTTTACTTTCAGAGGATATTTCTAGGTTTTTGCCTTGTTTCCACTGCTGTTACCTTTTTTTAAAAAAAGCTAGTGCAGAGTTGAACACATCCAAATTTATTTACACAATGCTAAAGAAATTTGAGTTCTATTTCCATTTTGTGGAATTTTATTCTGGGATCCAGCTTTGTTGTGTAACTGATATAGGTCATTGAAACTTGATTATCCCACCTCACATGCAATTTTCTGTCTCAAGGGAACAGAAAACTTGGGTTTTTAATGCACATACAATAATGATCTTAATACTGCTTTACAATTCAGTAGGAAGGCAGCTGTCCCACAGCTTGAGGGGGAACAAGGGCAGGCAGAGAAGTTATAATTAAGCAGATTATGCTTTGACTCTTTTTAATCTTTTCATAGTTACCAAGTACCACAAAGATTAAGGCTTATTCATTCTCTAGAGAATTAAAAATTGAGCTAGATCTCCTAGAATGTTTTGCGAATCTCTTCTAGAATTAAATGAGAGGAGAAGGATTTGGGTTTTTGAAAATACTTGTCAGCAGAGAGGGAACCATTATGTAGAAATCAAATGAACTTCTGTTCTATGTAATGGACGATAAGAACATTAGATCTAACTGAGATTCCCTTCATTTTTGTCAAAGTGATTAATGATTAGTATAATCTACAAATTGCTATGAATTATTTTCAGAGACTGTGAACAGTGGCAATAGGCAAGATCTATGATAAACTCATTCGCAGATGATTTGTGTTACTGTTGGGCATGAATTGACCCCACATCTGATCTCGATCAGTGTTCCCTTTTGGGGTAAGACACTCAGAAAACCCAGCTAGACATCAAGTTAGTTGGTTCACCTTTAGTCCTTATTCACAATAGAGCAACCTCCCTTATAATAGATAGTGAAGGATGTTCTTGAACAATTTAGGAATCTGGTACAAGCTCTGTGTGTTGTAGCTCTGTCTATAATTTGGACTGAAATACTGCTAATGAAAAGGATTCTGCTACCTGTCAAACTTGAGTTGAATATTTACAGTATTTATCCCAAATGAAATCATGAGGATTAAGCCTCATGGCAGTATCTATTCTAGATGAAATCATGGAGGTCAAGAGGGCAGTAGCTGTGAAATCCCTTTACCTGATGGTTTATCAGAGCATTACATCAGTTCCTCAGGTCTGTCTCTGCTTTACCAAACTTAAAGCTTTATTACAAAGCTGAAAAAAATAATAGTATAAAAGCATGCTTGCATCTTTCTGCTGCTGATTATATATAGCAGTAGCAACAGTCATTGGATACTTTTCCAAATCTGTCTTCCTGCAGGTCATCCTTAAGACCTTTTACTCAGAATAGGGTAAGCATCCAGAGAATGAATAAGCTGAAGAAGTATAATGTGGCTTCCTAGACATGGATCTTGCATTTTAACTTCACCTTTGAGCATAGATGAGAGCTTAGGAAGTTGCTTCATTTATGGTTTTAGAAGAGTGATGGTGATGGTAAAGATCAATCAGTACTGGGAATTCCCTGGCGGTCCAGTGGTTAGGATTCCACACTTTGGCTTCTAAGGGCCCAGGTTTGATACCTGGTTGGGAAACTAAGATCCCACACGCCACACAGCACAGCCAAAAATAGAGATCAGTTGGTACTGACCTTCAGCTCTTTTCTATACTGCCTGCATTCTAGCTTCTTTTACTGTCTCTAAAAGTCTCTATAAATTCATTATTAGAAGAATGAGGTATTTCTACTATGTAGTCTTTTTAAATTTCTGATGTCCAAGCTTTATTCTGTTCCTCAGTTTGAAAGACTATACAGTGAGACATGGAATTTTCCCCTTTCATTTTTGAAATGTTCTAACTTTTTACCTGGTGATATCTTTCTTTCAGTTATGACATGCACCGATTACATCCCTCGCTCATCCAATGATTATACCTCACAAATGTATTCTGCAAAGTAAGTTGAATAATTGTTTCATAAATCTGTATGCTTTTCCTCTAGATTCCTTGCAAAATGTAACTTGATATTTAAGCTATTAAGTTGACATTTAACTTATTTTCACCTCTCTTGTTCTCTCTGGCCCTACTCCAGTTTTTTTTTTCCATGTAAATATAGTCTAGGTATCGTCCTTTTAAAAAGTTAATGATTGTCTGAAATAGATCACTGTTACCCAGGAGCTTTCTCAACGTAAATAGGCACTGAAAAGTGTAAAATACCATTAGTGATGAAAATATATCACTGCTTAACCTCTCATTATTCTCTCTTTGCTCCACTTTAAAAGAGAGATCAATTAAAAAAGCTAAAACCAGCCTCAGACTGAGACTTCTGGGCCTAATCTGTGTTCATCTTATTGCTTTAGAAGCTTATTCTTTTAGAAGTGTCCTCAAGTAGAAAGTAGGCTTGAGGTTAGACAGGTTTAGTGAGTTTAAATCACTGAGAGGCAATATTCTGGGCCTCATGAGATAAGATCAGCATTTAAGATCCACTAAGTTAATCATCTCCAAGATGAGTAGGTGCAGAACAGTGTGTATATCAAGCTACCAATTGCACATTGATCAAAGTTGAGCCTGCATACATAGATTCATACAAGTGTGCTTTATTAACCTAGGATAAATTTTTACATGCTTACATAGGCAAGTTACATAAAGAAATTGGTGACAGAGGTGAGTAATATGTCTGGGTCTCTTGTAAAAGAAAACTTTTCCTTTTTGTGCCCATTTGTATTAAGTGCCTTTTGAATTTTGCATCAGTTTAAAAAAAAGGAGCTGATTGAAAAATCATCTCAATGAATTCTCCAAATTCTAATCTGGTATTATCATTAACATTAATAACATCCTTGGGCCAGTAATTTTCTGTGTTTTTCTTCTGTGAAATGACTGAACTTGTTCTCTGAGATCCTTATGAAGGTGATAAAATAATTTGAGCTATAAAGACACTAAATAAAAAAGATTTTATGATCTTTATCATATCTGGAGATTAATCCATTTGAAGTTACTAAGATTTTAAGTCATTCCCACATGATTTGATTGACAGCTACAGCCTGAGCTATTTTCTGGTCTCAGGTCTGGCTAAGAAGACTAGAAATTTTCAAATTCAGTCTTTTAGAGTCTACTGAGATGTGAATATAGCAAATTCCAAATCCGCAATGGCAACCCACTCCAGTACTCTTGCCTGGAAAATCCCATGGATGGAGGAGGCTGGTAGACTGCAATCCATGGGGTCGCTAAGAGTCGGGCATGACTGAGTGACTTCACTTTCACTTTTCATTTTCATGCATTGGTGAAGGAAATGGCAACCCACTCCAGTGTTCTTGCCTGGAGAATCCCAGGGACAGGGGAGCCTGGTGGGCTGCCATCTATGGGGTCGCACAGAGTCGGACACGACTGAAGCGACTTAGCAGCAGCAGCAGCAGCATTCAAAAAAGTATTGTATACCTGTTGCACTCAGGACACCTTGTTAGCTTTCTACCTTAAAGTAGACCTCCTTACCACTTATCTAAACCACTGCATTTTTTAACTGCCTCTGTTTCAAGTCCCCTTCCCCCATCCATTTTACAAAGAAATGTCAAACTAATGTTTATTAAAGAACAGGTTTGATCTTGTCATCCTTTCCTCAACAATTTCAGTGACTCCTCATTGTTTCAGATTTGTCTGAACACTTTTAGCCTGGTATTCAAGGTCTTTGCTGTCTGTCTTATACTTTCCCTTAGTATAATCTCTGTTCCTTGTTGGCTGAAGCCCTGTCTGTACCCTTGGCAGAGGCTTTCTCTTTTCCTAGAACACCTTTTCTCTCTCTCATTTTTGCACATTCTGTCTGCTCACAGATCGCTTCTTTATAGCCTTCCTTCATTTTCTTCTCTCCAAAAACTGCAAAAAAAAAAAACTTTCCCCTCTGAAATTACCTCCCCCCCATTATTTTATTGTTATGACCTGCATGGTACATGACACTTACTTTCTTACTTTATAAGTACAGGATAACTCACCAAATAAAATAACTCATATCTAAAAATTCAGCGCATAAAATGTGGCGCCATCTTATTCCATGGATGAAATGAGCAGGTCAGCCAGCTGGTTTAAAGTCCCTGAAGTTTCCCTGTTGAATTCATGTCTAGCTAAACCAACTAGTGGCAGTATACTCTGGTTTAAATATCAGCGGGGCAAGCCAGTGTCCTGTCTAGGACTTCCCGGATTTTATTAGTCACTTGACTCTTGATTTTATAGGCTCAATCTAGGGACATTGGGCCACACTCCTGATCCTGGTTTTCTAATATGGTGGTTGCCTGCTTTTTCTCTGAAGGTCTCACCCTCTTTTCCAAGTTCCACTTTCACTCTCGAAACTTTAGATTGGCCTGGAGGGCTCGGTGGGGAATAGAGTCAGTTGCCAATCTATTCTATCCAGTTGTCTATCCTTTTAGGATTTTATTCTATATTTAGACATAAGGGCATAAAGAGTTTAGTCAGTACTTGTATCTCACATAGGGCCTTGCACGTAGCACACCACAAATGTTTGTGGTGTGATTGGACCTTTGGAGGATATTTGAAACTGTTAATTTTTCTATAAAATTGTTTGTTAGGTAGATGATAAGTAGACCTGAAAAGGAAAAAATAATTCTACTTTCTGACCATATTAAGAGACATTTTATATGACAGGTTAGTCTACTCCTTATTGATTCTTTGCTGTTAGTGATGTTAGCTGTTTTTTGTTTTTCTTATGTGAAATTTTTTGTTTTCTTGAACTTTTCTAGACCTTATGCACATATCCTCTCAGTTCCTGTTTCGGAAACTGCTTACCCTGGACAGACTCAGTACCAGACCTTGCAGCAGTCTCAACCCTATGCTGTCTACCCTCAGGCAACCCAGACGTACGGACTACCTCCTTTCGGTAAGGCATCCTGTTGTAAGTAGTTTCTAAGAATACTGATTTTATCCCACAGAAATTTCCATCTTTCCCCTAAAAGCAAGCGTGGCTAATCAGGAAGCTGAGAGAAACAAGTTGTTCTTGACAGCCTCTGCTTGTTAAAGGTGTGATAGAAGTTGGCTGTGCTTTTCCACAGTGTATTTGATGCATGTAATATAAAATCATAACTTTTCAGTACTCACTTGCTTATCTGCCATAATTTAGATATTTCCAAGATGCTAAGTCTTGACTGGAAAACTTGGAATCTTCAAGTTTTTGGAAACTCTTTGAGGAATTGCTATTGATTTGACTTACTTCGCGGAAAACATGGTACCATGACAAATATATTTTGAGGTGGCTAATTTCTTACTAAAACTAAGTAATCTACATATCCAGGTAGAATATACCTTATAGTTCTCTCTCTCTCTCTCTCTGTCAGTTTTTCTCCTTTCTTCTTATCCCATACTGCAAGATCAGTTGTTGCTCTGCTGAACCAAAAAGTCATCTTAGAGGGGGGAAATCCCTGATTTTGTACAGCCTTATCTTGTGCATAGAGAGTTTTGTTCTTTGGTTTTAAGTGTCTTGGACTGAACTATAAATTAGAATGATTTACTAGAAATCAGTTTGAGGTTTTTTGAGCACTTAATATGTGCTGATTTTTCACTGTGTGTATTGATAGATATGTTCAGTGTGGTTTAGTGCTACTTTGCTAGAACTGATGTCAGGAAATTGAAAGAATACTATATTTTTTTAAAAAATATTCAGTATGTCAATAAAAGTATAACTTGGTAGCCTTTATTGCAACTAGCTGGGAATTAGAAAATCTTTCTAACAGATTGCCACAGATTCTGGGTGTTGCTTGCTTTTGGTTTCGACATTCCTACTTTTCCTGGCCTATTTGGCTACTCTTAGCATTCCTTGGCTCTTGATAACTACTAGAAACAACAGTTGAAAGTTTTGTTTAATGGTAGTGGTAGCTGATAACTTCATGAAAGAAAAGAAACAGAAATGCTCTTGTTTTCCTGTTTGTACACCCACGCCTCAGTGCCTGTCAGTATCAGCAAGTATACTAAAATCTTATGTTGCTGATATATTTAACCAGCCTACCTGAGCAGTCCTTTCAGATGCAGAACTCTCTGTGAATATGTTTGTGTTTATTTCTTTTTGTATTTATTAAAGCTAATTTACCAGCAGCTGGCTAATAGCAACAATAGGCTAGCGAGTATAAAGTATTTCATGTTGTTTTTGTTTTTGTTTTTTTTACTCTCTGTTTTGATTTAAATTCTTTATTGGAAAACCAAAAGCCCTTTATGACATTGTTGAACAACTGTTTATTCCTGCTGTTCATTGTTAAGTAAAACTCTTGTTATATCTCTAAACTCAGATTCTGGAATACATAGCATAGTGCCATGTGCATGTAGGTCCTAGATATTATGGTATCTTTTATAATCACTGCATTTCCCTCATATTAAGGAAAGAAAATTCTATAAAGTAGATCCCTGTTAAAAACTTGAAGGAGACAGTATTTTAATAAGCAATATTGGTTATAATAGGCTCTTTTATTAATCTGTTTCTGTTTAATAATTGGGATGAAGGAAACTTGTTTCTTTTCAGTAGTTCAGAGAGAACTGTTCATTAGCTTAATTTGCCTTTGAATGATAGGTATGGCATATCCTCAAATTTCATAAAGGAAATTTCAAAGAAATACTTGTAATACTTTTTATGTGTATGTGTGTGATAACTTTAAGTGACTGTATTTTTAAAAGAGATTTTCTTATGTTTTACCACATGGCGTTTTTTGTTTTGTATCACTCAGATATAAAACACTCCACTTCTTCTTGTATAGCAGAGGGCATTATATCCAATATCTTATAATAACCTGTGGTGGTGGTGGTGGTGTAATTGCTAAGTTGTGTCCAACTCTTACTACCCTATGGTCTGTAGCCTGCCAGGCTCCTCTGTCCGTGGGATTTCCCAGGCAAGAATACTGGAGTGGGTTGCCATTTCCTTCTCCAGGGGATCTTTCCAGCCCACGGATTGAACCCAGGTCTCCTGCATTGCAGACAGATTCTTTACTGACTGAGCCAGGGAAGCAAAAAAACTGAATCACTATGCTATACACTTGCAACTGACATATATAATAAATCAGCTACCCTTCAGTTAAAAAAAACAAACTCTCCATTCCTTTTCTTGTGAAAAAGTGAAGTGCAGGTTGCTCAGTTATGTCTGACTCTTTGTGACCCAATGGACTATACAGTACATGGAATTCTCCAGGCCAGAACACTGGAGTGGGTAGTCTTTTCCTTCTTCAGGGGATTTTCCCAACCCAAGGCTTGAACCCAGGTCTCTCTCATTGCAGGCGGATTCTTTGCCATCTGAGCCACAAGGGAAGCCCAAAAATACTGGGGAGTAGGTAGCCTATCCTTTCTCCAGTGGATCTTCTGACCCAGGAATCAAACCAGGGTCTACTGCATTGCAGGCAGATTCTTTACCAACTCAGCTCTCAGGGAAGACCTTATTCTTGTGAAGGTTTCAGTAATTTTATTCTCTTACTTTTAGCACTAACACTCAATTAGCTAGTCTGTTTTTTATTTCAGATGTAAACAGAGCTTTAGAAAATCTTATTGTAATATGACTTTATATTAATATATTTATGCAATAATAATAATAATCAGTTCAGATGCTCAGTCGTGTCTAGCCCTTTGTGACCCCATGGACTACAGCACACCAGGCCTCCCTGTCCATCACCAACTCCTGGAGTTTACTCAAACTCATGTCCATTGAGTTGGTGATGCTATCCAACCATCTCATCCTCTGTTGTCCCCTTCTTCTCCCGCCTTCAATCTTTCCCAGCATCAGGGTCTTTCCCAGCGAGTCAGTTCTTCACATCACGTGGCCAAAGTATTGGAGTTTCAACTTAGGCATCAGTCCTTCCAGTGAATATTCAGGACTGATTTCCTTTAGGATGGACTGGTTGGATCTCCTTGCAGTCCAAGGGACTCTCATGAATCTTCTCCAACACCACACACAGTTCAAAAGCATCAGTTCTTCAGCACTCAGCTTTCTTTATGGTCCATATCTCACATCTATACATGACTACTGGAAAAACCATAGCTTTGATTAGACGGACCTTTGTTTACAAAGTAATGTCTCTGCTTTTTAATATGCTGTCTAGGTTGGTCATAACTTTTCTTCCGAGGAGCATGCGTCTTATAATTTCGTGGCTGCAGTCACCATCTGCAGTGATTTTGGAGCCCCAAGAAAATAAAGTCTGTTACTCTTTCCATTGTTTCCCCATCTATTTCCCATGAAATGATGGGACCAGATGCCATGATCTTAGTTTTCTGAATGTTGAATTTTAAGCCAACTCTTTTACTCTCCTCTTTCACTTTCATCAAGAGGCTCTTTAGTTCTTCACTTTCTGCCATAAGGGTGGTGTCATCTGCATATCTGAGGTTATTGATATTTCTCCCAACAATCTTGATTCCAGCTTGTGCTTCATCCAGCCTAGCATTTCTCATGATGTACTCTGCATTCAGTTCAGTTCTGTTCAGTCGTTCAGTCATGTCTGACTCTTTGCGACCCCATGAATTGCAGCACGTCAGGCCTCCTTGTCCATCACCAACTCCCGGAGTTCATCCAAACTCACGTCCATCGAGTCGGTGATGCCATCCACCCATCTCATCCTCTGTCGTCCCCTTTTCCTCCTGCCCCCAATCCCTCCCAGCATCAGAGTCTTTTCAGTGAGTCAACTCTTCACATGGAGGTGGTCAAAGTAATGGAGTTTCAGCTTTAGCATCATTCCTTCCAAAGAACACCCAGGACTGATCTCCTTTAGAATGGACTGGTTGGATCTCCTTGCAGTCCAAGGGACTCTCAAGAGTCTTCTCCAACACCACAGTTCAAAAGCATCAATTCTTCGGTGCTCAGGTTTCTTCACAGTCCAACTCTCACATCCATACATGACTACTGGAAAAACCATAGCCTTGACTAGACAGACCTTTGTTGGCAAAGTAATGTCTCTGCTTTTGAATATGCTATCTAAGTTGGTCATAACTTTTCTTCCAAGGAGTAAGGGTCTTTTAATTTCATGGCTGCAGTCACCATCTGCAGTGATTTTGGAGCCCCCCAAAATAAAGTCTGACACTGTTTCCACTGTTTCCCCATCTATTTCCCATGAAGTGATGCGACCAGATGCCATGATCTTAGTAAGTTATTAAATAAGCAGGGTGACAATATACAGCCTTGATATACTCCTTTCTCTATTTGGAACCAGTCTGGTTCCATGTCCAGTTCTAACTGTTGCTTCTTAACCTGCACACAGATTTCTCAGGAGGCAGGTCAGGTGGTCTGGTATTCCCATCTCTTGAAGAATTCTCCACAATTTATTGTGATCCACACAGTCAAAGGCTTTGGCATAGTCAGTAAAGCAGAAGTAGATGTTTTTCTGGCTCTCTTGCTTTTTCAGTGAATGAGCGGATATTGGCAAATTGATCTCTGGTTCCTCTGCCTTTTCTAAAACCAGCTTGAATATCTGAAAGTTCTCGGTTCACATACCTGTAGAAGCCTGGCTTGGAGAATTTTGAGCATTACTTTGCTAGTGTGTGAGATAAGTGCAATTGTGTGGTAGTTTGAGCTTTCTTTGGCACTGCCGTTGAAATAATAATGAGTGCTTACTGTGCCAAGCAATATGCTGAGGATAAGTACTTCACACTTTACATTATTTTCTTATTTAATCCAAACCAACAGTCATAAAAAATAAGTGGTAGCATTATCCCTGTTTATAGATGAGGAAACACATTTAGAAGGATTAAGTGACTAACCTGAGGTCATACAGTTAGTAAATGCCTTGGATTAGAATTGTACCCCAGTCTGTTTAAATCCAGAAGTGCTCATAGTTAATATTAGAGTTGACATGAAATTAAAGTTTCCTCCTTTTAAAGAAGTGAGAAAAGACAAAGGAAATCTAGGAAGCCCATATTATGACAGATATTTAAAAGTAAAGGAATAGTGGTTATCTTTCCACAACTATATAGAAATGATGAGATGGCAGAATAAAGATTTGAGGCTTAACTTCCAGTGATCTGATTGAATATGTGTGAGTGAAAGGGTACTTATTTGTTTTTAGGAGCTCACAAAAGATTGGCTTAACCTCCATTGTTCTGCCTTCTTTTAAAAGAGGTTTAATATGAGATGGAGATTTGACAACAGTATTAAGAGTCTTAAGGATGTTCATGTCATTTCCCTCAGGAATCCCTTCTAGGGATTTATCCTAGGAAATTAATTAGAGATAACCACAAAAAATTATTCCCACGATACTCATCACAGCATTATTTACAATAGCAAAAGACTGGAAACAGCCAACTTATTGAATGGAAAGATGTGTGTTAAATTGCAGTGGATTCATAGAATGGAAAACTGTATAGCCAGTTTTATAAACCATATTCTTAAAGAATACTTAGTTGTTGAGGTCCTTTAATGGACCGGAACCTGGTGGTCCGGAGTCCACCAGTTTACTTTAAGAAAGTAAAGGAGAGAGAAAGAGGCTGATATTCCTTGGTTTACGCAGAAAACCAATAAAGCTCCTGACACAGGGCTTGTGCTGTTCATGAAGACACACCCTCTCAATGGGGTGAAGGCAAAGAGCGCCTTCTCGAAAGGGTCTTAGAAGCCTGGGCAGGAAAGTGAACACAGCGGGCTTCTGTGCTCCAGATATAGCCAGAGAGAGAGAGAAGACACGGGGACCCAGGCTCTAACGGAGCAAGGGTGTTTTATTCAACATTGTGTGAGTATTTATACTGTCTTACAAGGTAGCTATTTTCAGCAGAGATAAAATCAAAACTTACACGTTATCAAGGAAGCATGAGGTCATCCATATGAAAGAGAGAGGGTTGTAAATAATCACTTTTACCATATGGAAAAAGGAAATGCCTAACCCCCACTCCCCTACCCCACCCCACCCGCCTCCACCCAACAGTTTGCTGCTCCACTTAATTCCTGAATATTCAGGAATTAATAAGGGACAGAGGATTCTTGGCAGATCCAAAACAGCATACAGGAAGCCTCCTGTTAAATGCTTCCTGACACATAATGTCTTGAAAACATAGCTCATTATTAATTGAAAAAAGCAGTATATAAAACTGAAAATACAATATAATAACTAAGTATTTTTTTTAATACTACATAAAGAATAATTTGGAAGAAAAACTGAATGTTAACAGAACAGGCAGTACAGGTTTGATCTCAGTTACTGAAGAAGCATGCAAAATGAGGACACAGTTCCACTGTGCACTGGTTTCAGTTAACACAGTCCCATGCAAAAGCAAGAACTGCCTGTAGTTTTTTCTATATGATGATTCTATGCAATATTTTCCTTTTCACTTTCTGTAGTTTCCCAATTTTTTGTAATATACATCTACTTGTTTTATTATTAACAAAGTACTCAGATTATTTAGTATTTATAATAGCTCATCCTAGTGAGCTATTAAATCAACCAGATATTTTTTCATATTTTTTTCCTAGCATTTACATGTACTTCAGTTCTTAACCAAACTAATCTTCTCTAACCTGGAGAAGGAAATGGCAGCCCATTCCCGTATTCTTGACTGGGAAATCCAATGGACAGAGAAGCCTGGTGGGCTATAGTCCATCAGGTTGCAAAGAGTCGGACACAACTTAGCAACTGAGCTTGCACAGTCTTCTCTAAAGGTCCACTACCCTGATATACATTGCTGCAAAGTGAGGTGCTCAGATTCGTCTGGTTAGTAACTAACCCCTAGGGAAGTATTTGGGCAGAGAAACATGGGTCGAGTTAGTGATAAGACCCCACTGTGGAGCAGCAGGAGCATAGCACTCAGAGACAAAAATTCCTTTGCCATTTTTTGATCAGCTGTTGCTCTACATCAGGCTCTTGGTGCTTAAATGACTTAAGAAAGTCTGAACTTCTGGGCAAAGAACAGTGGACTAGGTAGGAGTCAGGAAGCCAGGATTTTATTTCTTTGATGTAGGCAATAGTGCTCTACAGTCAGACTATTTGGTGGTCATGCTACTTGTTACTTGAAATTCTAGGAAGAGCGCTTTTAAAGGAAGGGCTTAAAGAGCAGGGCTACAGTGATGCTGGATGGAGGAGGCAATGGCACCCCACTCCAGTACTCTTGCCTGGAAAATCCCATGGGCGGAGGAGCCTGGTGGGCTGCAGTCCATGGGGTCGCTAAGAGTCGGACATGACTGAGCGACTTCACTTTGACTTTTCACTTTCCTGCATTGGAGAAGGAAATGGCAACCCACTCCAGTGTTCTTGCCTGGAGAATCCCAGGGACGGCGGAGCCTGGTGGGCTGCCGTCTAAGGGGTCACACAGACTTGGACACTACTGAAGCGACTTAGCAGCAGCAACAGTGATGCTGGAAGCAGTGTCCATGTTGTCTTTTATTCCTTTCTTCTTTAATATACTACAGTTTATACTTCATGTTTCTGGCCCAGAACATTCAACACTAGCTATTTCCTCTAACTTGTCTTGGACATTTTGCACTAATTTTTGACTTTATAAGAAAGACCAGTTTATAGAAATTATACATTTTGAAACTTTTTAAGAATACATACTAAATAATGAGACTAGCAAAACCCTCTCAGTTAATATTATTCTAATTAGTAAGATAGTATTTTAGTACAGTGTAATAATAAACATGTTCAGAAATCCAGCACCCCAGGTTCAGAACCTATTTAGGAAAAAAAAAATTGATTACAATAAATCTGAAAGTTACTGTGACACTGAAATGGCAAGTTGTTTCTAAAAACTGTGATAGTCAATCACCAAGAGTCTTAGCACAGATATTCAAATTTCACATCATGAATATTTTAAAAACTACATTCTGAAATATTTTTTATTGTTAAATGTCAACCATAGCAAGGACTTTAGCTGTGGCTTACCTGGACAAGACTTAAAATCATCATGAACTAAGTAAGGAGGGGGACGGCCCTTCTAATTCATGCTAAGATGTTGGTGTTTCTTGATCTCTTCAAATAAGTAATTTCATGTGTTTAATAGGTGAGAAAAAACTATAACTTTTTAATGCTTTAAGGGTTTGATAAATTAGGAGTTTGGGATTAACATATACACACTCAGTTCAGTTCAGTCGCTCAGTCGTGTCCGACTCTTTGCGACCCCATGAATCGCAGCACGCCAGGCCTCCCTGTTCATCACCATCTCTCGGAGTTCACTCAGACTCACATCCATCGAGTCAGTGATGCCATCCAGCCATCTCATCCTCAGTCGTCCCCTTCTCCTCCTGCCCCCAATCCCTCCCAGCATCAGAGTCTTTTCCAATGAGTCAACTCTTCGCATGAGGTGGCCAAAGTACTGGAGTTTCAGCTTTAGCATCATTCCTTCCAAAGAAATCCCAGATGAACAGGGAGGCCTGGCATGCTGTGATTCATGGGATCGCAAAGAGTCGGACATGACTGAGTGACTGAACTGAACTGAACTGAGAGGACTTAAAAGTAAAAAATAATTAAAAAAAAATGATAATAGTAAAAATATATCTAGGACTTTCTCTGGAGCTGTTGCGGACAGTGTGGGGTCAGTTCATTTTTAGATAGTTCCTTGATCCGGCTTGTACTTCTCAAGATCTATAGGCCCCTTCCTATGTAGTGGATGCTAACTACAGGGTTTTAATCTATTGCACCTGTCTCTTCCAAAGCGGTTCCCTCTGTTTATTTTAGCTTCTTCTGTTTGTGGGTCTCTTCAGTGTCTAATTTCTGCCCTGACACAAGGCGGCGATGATGGTCACATTTTTTAGGCTCACTTGTTCACTTGTGCTGTGGGGAGGGAGGAACACTGCAAACAAATACCATTGGCATTTGTGGGGAGTGCTTTCAGTGTCTCGGCCACACTGGGTTTGCCCTCACTCACGGCGTGTGTGCTTTCCTCGTCTACACTGCTCAGGCTCTAGGTTGCTCTGCTAGGAACTGTTGAGGTGGGCCCTGGGTTGCATGCACTTCCCAGGTCTAAGCTGCTCAGGTTCAGGTTCTCGGGTACTCCACAAAGGTGCAGACTTGGTTGGCCCTGTGTTTTGTGCCCTTCCCAGGTCTGAGCAGCTCAGGTGCTTAGCGAGTGCAACTACCCCCAGTTGGAGGCCGTGTCTTATCATCTCCCCTGTCCCAGCCACTCAATTTTCTGGGTGTACAACAGGCATGCCTTCTCAGGTGTGCTGTGTGTCTTTTCTGGGGAGCTGATCTCTGGCTTGAATATTTCAGGCAAAGATGGGCTCGATAAAGGACAGAAATGGTATGGACCTAACAGAAGCAGAAGATATTAAGAAGAGGTGGCAAGAATACACAGANAGGAAAACAACAGAATGGGAAAGACTAGAGATCTCTTCAAGAAAATTAGAGATACCAAGGGAACATTTCATGCAAGGATGGGCTCGATAAAGGACAGAAATGGTATGGACCTAACAGAAGCAGAAGATATTAAGAAGAGGTGGCAAGAATACACAGAAGAACTGTACAAAAAGATCTTCACGACCCAGATAATCATGATGATGTGATCACTAATCTAGAGCCAGACATCTTGGAATGTGAAGTCAAGTGGGCCTTAGAAAGCATCACTACGAACAAAGCTAGTGGAGGTGATGGAATTCCAGTTGAGCTATTTCAAATCCTGAAAGATGATGCTGTGAAAGTGCTGCACTCAATCTGCCAGCAAATTTGGAAAACTCAGCAGTGGCCACAGGACTGGAAAAGGTCAGTTTTCATTCCAATTCCAAAAAAAAAACATATACACACTACAATATATGAAATAGATAAACAACAAGAACCTATACTGTATAGCACAGGAAACTATACTTAATATTTTATAATAACCCATAATGGAAAAGAATCTGCGTGTGTGTGTGTATGTATATATACATGTATATATGAATCACTTTGTCATACAGCAGAAACTAGCACAACATTTTAACTGTACTTCAATTAAAAAAGAAAAATAGTTTGAGACAAGGCAGTTACCATGTTCCATTGTCAACCTTTTAAGATTTTCACATCTCCTTTTACTGGTCTTACATTTACTTATCAACAGATTTTATAGATCTGAGTTACACTAAGATATCTGAATGCCCTGGAGAAGCAGAGGTCTTTACTATCAAAGCATTATATATTTATAAATTTCTTACCAGATTAAGAGTATGTGAAATAAGGTAATACTGAATTTGAACCTGTGGCTGACCTTCATACTGATTTCTTACGGAATGTGTTTCATCGATGAATCTTCTTGGACCCAATTATCAGCTTCAACTATGTTTATCCAGTAGCCGTAACTATTCAGAGCACAGTGAGGTTTTTCATAGACTTTTGCGTAGCTAAAATTATGACAGAAACAATCCATTCATAAAGGATATCCTTAGACTCTCATGTAGAAGCATGCTTTTCTTATGGTTTCCTAGTTTACTGCAGATGAAAAAGGAGATACAGCCAGAAACAGAGGATTGTCAAGAAGTGACAGATCACAGAGGAAAGGCAAAGAGATAAAGAACCTCCAAAATCATAGAACTGTAATTGAGTTCTGCTTAGTGCTAAGCAGATGTTTTGACATACTGCAGTAGTCTCTGGGATGTTTCTGTAATGTACATAGCACAGCACAGAAGTGCTCTTGGAAACAATAATTCTGAAAAAAGGTATGTTCCCCCTGCTAAGAAGATAGGAAAGGGTATGAATATATTTTTAAAAGATTGCCACCTAGGAGCATTGTGATTAAAAAAAAAAAAAAGTGAATAGCTGTGATATCTGTCAGTGTGAGGTGGATTTTTATGTTCTGACAGGGAGAGATGTCTCTCAGATATTACGTGGAAGAGTAAATTATGAACAGCAGGTAACATCCCATTTTTATTAAAAAGGAAAAACAAGATTGTAATCAGAAGAAATCTTAGTGGCTCTTATGCAAACTGTGAATAGTGGTTAAGTCAGGATGATGGGATTATATGTGACTTTATTTTTTCTAAAAATTAGGAATTACATATTTCTGTTAATGTTTTTAATTTATGAAAGTAAGCAGGTATATCTTTCCTAATCAGAAGAAACAAAGGTAACAAAATAACCAGCTTAAGGAGGCAGAGAAGTATATATACATTTTAGAAAAATCTGGTTCTGATTTAATGGGTAAGTGAATTTTAAATGTATGTGGAATATCTCCCACCTTGACAATGCACACAAATAATTTGAATGTCAGACACTCTTTACAACAATGCTTGGGTGTCAGTAGCTCTTTTTCTGACTCCTGAACAATTTCCCCCAACCATTGAGGTGAACTTATATGTGTATATTACTATTGGGGTTTTTGACAGGATTTTTATTTCTATGGCCCCACTCCCAATTCTTTGAAATTGTATTTGCTTGTGGTTTATTACGAGTGGGAGATTCAGTAATTTTCTCTTACAAGCAAATTTATTATTGTTTTAAGATTTAGATTTTTAAACCTACTGGCTGATATGCTCCTCAGTCCCAGTGTATTGTTTGTAATTGGTCCAATTTATCTGATTCAGGTGCATTGTGGCCAGGTATGAAACCTGAAAGTGGTTTAATTCAGACTCCATCTCCAAGTCAACACAGTGTTCTTACCTGCACTACAGGGTTAACCACAAGCCAGCCAAGCCCAGCACATTATTCTTATCCCATTCAAGGTAAACAGGCATGGTTGTGTGTGTTTCTTTTTTTTTTTTTTTTAATTCCTGTTTTTTGTTTTTAATCTACCTGTATCTCCAAACATATTGGGTAATACAGGATATTTGCATTTGTGCATGCTTTTTGTGTTAGACAAACCAGAACTTAGGAGTGAGGTTCATAAGGAGTTCAAGCCTTCGTGAACTGCTTAATAGAAATGAAGATTCCTCTTTTGCATGTTGGTGTCCAGGAGACCTGTCTGATTTTGTTCTAGTCTGTTTCCAGTGACATTTTGTCCTGTAAACGAGCAGAAGACTGTAGGTTAGAGCTCTGCTGCTGCTTTTCTGTGCAGTCCAAACAGAATGGAACGTGCGATGAGCGCTGCTCTGTGACGCGTGTGCTGCTTTTCTGCTGTGATTTTTCTCGTACCTCCTCCCCCATTTTGTACTTCTTGGTAAGCATTTTTCTTGCCCCCAAATTCAGTCTTGTTTCTATTTTGTGATGAAAAGCATAGCATTAAAGCTTGAACGCTAAACCGCTCTGCCTTCCCGAATTTTTCTTCTGAAAGGTTAGAATTAAGACAGGACTTTTAGGAATGAAGACAAAGAAACTCGAAAGGCACTATGGAGTTAATTCCCTATCCTTTCAAGTCCAATGCAGGGAATTTGTCATTGCTCCAAGTGGGGAATTAATGTCCATCAGCTTGGCTTCTCATCTGCCTCCTTTCTCCCAGCTTTTAAATATTATTCTTTATAAAATGGTGGTGCTAGAGAGATGAAGTTAGGATAGCGACAGCTGGTCTGAGGTATTCTTAAGATACAAACGTTGAGGATAAAAAATGCTTTTATTTAGATTATATTAAACAAAATGTTTTGATTTTCAGTATTAACTGTTTTCAATAAAATGATTAAGAACTACTTTTTCTTGGTCTTTTGGGAACAGAACTGGTTATGTTCCTAAGACCTTACTCTGAGCTACCTCTCTTATTGTTTAGCAAGTCTCCTCTTAATTATTTTATCGTGTCTCCTCTTTTCTTATTTTCCTTTCTCCCCCCGCCCTTTCCCCCTTCTTTTTTTCTCAAATAGGAACAAGCCAGAGGGAAAAACTTAAGAGTATGAATTTATCTTTGCCTTTAACCCTCTTCATTTTTATAAAGTGTTTCTCTAGGTTGGTAGGCTTTGGGGTCCAACTACAGGCAAGTCTAGTAGACAAGTCCCTCCTAAACATTTGTATCTCTGATGACTACACCTTGGTCATGAAAGAAAAGCAAGTTCTCTTCTGTTATATTAATAATACTCTTGCAAGGTGTAGAACCACCACTCCTCCTCTGTAGTTGTATCTTGAATTTGTGGAACCTGGTAGCTGAGCTTAACTTCTCCCTCCTTGTAAAACAAGAATAACCACCTTGTGGGGGTCTTTTAAGACCCATTGCTTTAAAGAAAAAGTCACAAAGCCATTCTGTGACTTAATTTGCCACTATCCTACTTTCTTTACCTTTTAGTACATTTTCTCCCTTTAGATCAGTTAACCCAGTTTCCTCCATTGTGCTAATGATTATTGTTGGTATTTACTAAGTTTGTGTTATATGTTTAGCATTGTTTTAGCAGCAGATAAGTGTTACTCATGTAATCATAACACACCTATGAGGGAAGTACTGTGATTAATCTCATTTTACAGATTTGACACATAAGGCACAGTGGATAAGTCAAGGATGTAAGCTGGGCAGTCTGGCCCTAGCACGTGAGTGTAATGTGTGTGATTTTCAGTATTGAAGTCATGGTATCAATATCAGCTCCCCAAACTGTGAACCTGTACTAGCAAGTATGTAAATTCATTTCCCTTCCCTTTTCTGGTTAATCTATTGACCATTTATATTCTTCAGTGGAGTTTTGGCACAGGGTAGAAATTAAGGCAGAAATTAACCATCAGGTTGTCAATTTTTGCCATTTATTCTGAGAAAAAGTTGGTAGAAAGAAGGTAGTAACAATGACTGAAATGAAATATGGATGTTTTTGGCACATTTGAGTACCTGAATTCTCCACTATCAGTATCACTCTTCTCACGCCTACTTTTCATTTCCATTAGCTCGGCTAATGAATGTTATTTAGCTCTCCAGGGCTTCATCTCCCCCTACTCCCCACCCACTCCCGTGTAACTACCCAGTCACGGCATGGAATAAAAGCAAGGAGCATTGTACTGATTTTTTTTTTTTTTTAGGTAATCAAAATGGCAATGTCCCCTCATCCCCTCCAAAAGCTTTCAACAGTTGACAATAGCCCATCTTCCCTGGAGAAATTAGAGAAATTATAGCAAATTCCACTTCTGGCTTGATCAATTCTGATCAAAACCTTTTGTTTAGTTTCTACTTCAGTGCTCATGAAAACCCTTTGATTAAATAGATTTGGGTTCTTTATGTCAACCTTTTCCTAGAGTGTCTGTGACTATGGCCAAATCTCTGGTTATTTTCTTGAGTTGAAATGGTTAAAATAATTAAAAGTCAAGTAGTAAAATTAGTTTTAGAATTTTCAAAATTAATTTTAACCCAGCCTTGATTTTCAGTGAATGTCTCTGGGCTCAAATAGTGTTGGTGACACATAATAGTTTTTTGTTGACTAGATTTGTTTTATATTTTCTTAGATTCTATTTTTTATTGATGACAGATGATAGAGTTATATATCCCCTTCCCTACATGCAGTTTTCCTTATTACTAATATCTCACATAGAATGGAACATTTGTTATGATTAATGAACTAATATTGGTACATTATTGTTAATTAAATCATAGGTTTACTTAGATCGCCTTAGTTTTTACCTGATGTCCTTTTTCTATTCCAGGATCTCATCCAAGACACCACATTTCATTTGATTGTCATGTTTTTTTTAGGCTTCTCTTGACTGTAGTTTTTCACACTTCGCTTGTTTTTTATAACCTTGACATGCTATTGTTTATAAATCCCATGAGTATTGATTGAGCATCACTTATTACAGGCCAGGCATTTTGCTAGATGTTCAGTTCAGTCGCTCAGTCGTGTCCAACTCTTTGCGACCCCGTGAATTGGAGCACGCCAGGCCTCCCTGTTTAGCAAGATTCTGCCTTCATGGAGCTTATGGACTAGGAGGGGAGGCAGAGGACAAAGAAGTAAAGGGAGAAATAAATTTTGAAAAGTGCTTTGAAAGGGGAAAAGAACTGGTTGTTGTGATTGAGAAGACAAGAAAGGAGTTCATTCTAATAGAGGAGTCAGAGTCTCTGTGGATGTAGACATGCTGAGCGGGAACCATCCAGCTGGAGGGCAAGAGGCACAGGCCGGGGAGAACAATCCAGGCATCGAGAGCGACGTTGCAAAGGTCCTCAAGCTAGAAAGAGGGTCTTGTTTTCAGTAACTCGAAAGCTGGGGTCAGCAAGGGTAGTGGAGAGACTTATATAAAATTAGTGAGGTGGGTAGGAACTAAATCTTGCACCAACTTGTATGTGCCATTAACGCTTGGGTTACCCTCCAGCTGTGGGGTAATGTCACATAACTGCCTCTCACAGTTCTGTAACCGCTGCCTTCTTACTAAAGCTGTCTGTGTATCCTGACTGTTGCAGGTGGACCTTGAGTGGGGCATGGTTCTCAGAAGCTTATCTTCCTATGATTTCACAGTTTCATTGTCAAAAGAGGAGTGGAAACCATCCAAACACAGTTGGCCATCCCATTGGCACTTGGGGAGCTAATAGTCTTTAGATATGTATATCAATAGGAGTTACCGCTTGAGTTTTAAATGATCCTAGAAATTTATTCTTTTTGTTGCATATTTTATTGCTGCTGCTTCTGTTTTTTAAGTCAGCAGTTGAATTTGTTGTTGTTGAGACCTACATATATATTTCTGTGGGATGATCAGTGCTTTTTTTTTTTTTAGATGCCTGACTTTTTGTCATAGTGCAGGAGGTAGGGCATGTAGTGATTGTGTATGTTTTAAGGTGAGTTTAGCCTGAGTTCAATGCTGGTTACAAGAACCTAAATAAATATTACTTAATTGTCATCTGACTTACATCACCAGAATTTAAATAACATGAGGGCAGGCATTGTCTTCACTCCTCTATTCCCAGTGATTAGAACAGTTTCTGGGCATATAGTACACCGTGGTTTGATGAACAGATGAGTAAATGAATGACACTTTAGGAATGATTTGATTGAGTTGAGAAAAGAACTGTTATTAAGCCCTGTAAACTTTCTAGGTTAGCAGACCAGCATTTTCTATAATGGAAGCCACTATTGCCGAGAGGAATTTGTGATGTTTAGTACTGTACTTGTTAAAAACTTGATATCAACAACTAGCTAATCAAGACATTAAACTTCCTGTCATGGATATTAGAGTACATGGCCGGTTGTTTTTTTGAAGTCTACCTTTTTACCTCCAGTAAGCGATCTGAAAATTGTTAAATTTATAAAACTACCTTGTCAGAATACCTTTTTCCCTGTGTGTGTGTGTAGAGATCAGATATGAATAAGTTGAACCTCTAACCATTTATAAATTATTAAGAAGGTAGAACAGAATTAAAGGTAAATAGGAGGAACAGATGGAGACGGAAATGGCACCCCACTCCAGTACTCTTGCCTGGAAAATCTCATGGATGGAGGAGCCTGGTAGGCTGCAGTCCATGGGGTCGCGAAGAGTCGGACGCGACTGAGCGACTTCCCTTTCACTTTTCACTTTCATGCATTGGAGAGTGAAATGGCAACCCACTCCAGGATTCTTGCCTGGAGCCATCTATGGGGTCGCACAGAGTCGGACACGACTGACGCAACTTAGCAGCAGCAGCAGGAGGAACAGAGGAGTGTATGCTAGGACTAGAACAAAAGAAAAATTGATCTCGAAACAGACTTTGCTGGAAGAGATAACCTTGAGAGATTAAGAAAATTCTTTATCTTCTTCCCCACATTAAATCACCTATGTTCAGCCAACAGGCCTGCCTAGCATAATGTACTAGTAATAGAATCTGGAATGTACCCAAAATTCCTTTCCTTCAAAAATAATTTAAAAGCTACTTACAGAATCCTCTAGCTTATATACAGTAATTTCTTAGGACTTCCCCTTAGAAAAATATTGATGGGAAGAAAATATTATCTATAAGACTATAAAATCTGTTTCATTTAGTTGTTGGGTTTAAGAAAGTAAATAAGAATCCTTTCATTTACTGGGGGAGGGAGTACCATAGAAAAGGAAATCTCCCTTAATAGTGAGGAAATCTGATTCCTAACTCAGGAAAGAAAGGGCACCGAATGAAAAATTGGGAGATCCCAATTATCGTTTGGCTATTTACCTTTAACTTCGTGACTGTGGACAAATGAACTCTTCTTTGTCCCAAGTCTTCTGAAGCTACTGTTGCATCAGTAGCTGTTCCTTATGTCTAACTTGCTTGAGTCTCTTCTAGACTTTAAGCAGAGTAACCTTGGGGAAAGGGATAAAAATTCCCTCTGATTTTGACCAGTACGCTCAAGTTTTCTGCCACATTTGTTCACCTGCTCTACTGTTAATGGAGGTTTTCCTAATAACTTTCCCTCTGAGGACTTTGTCACCAATGGGATAGGTAGTCAGTCTGATCTACCTGATGGTGAACGTTTATTGTGTGTGTGACTGCAGTAGGAACCAAGTGTAAGTATGTTTATGATGAGTGAAGGAGAAGTTCAAGAGCAGTAAGTGCCTCAAAATTTCACTTATATTGTCCGCCTGGGAAAAAAAAAATCAATGTGGCAAATGCTAGTCACTGAGGATTTGATTAAAACGCGGGTGGAATTTGTGATAGACGGGTGTGGAAAACTTAACCCAAATTCCTTGTCCTGACACAGGCAGCCTAAGTAGCTTAAAATTTTTTACCTGACCAGAATACTATTGAATACTTTCCGAGTTTTTCTAGGCTTATCGGTGAAATCATTAAATGCCAGAACATGGTGTTTGTTGAAGCAACCCCAAGCATTTTAGAATTTGGAGAGCTACCTCAGTTGCTCAAAGTAATTGTGTTGCATCAGAAAAGGCATAATTTGGGGCAAGTGACAGTAAAAATCACAGTATAGGAATTACATGTGGCTTTTCCAGAGCTTTTGTTGTTTTTACTGATGTCGGTAGGTCACACTGCAGGTGAGTTATTTTGCTGCTGCCAGAGAAGATGGACTGGAATGATTTGGTTTAGCTTCTGATTTCCTTAGTATCATTAGCATGAAGTAGGGCATTGTATTGTGTCCTTCTAGGACTTTAGTAGGAATAGTTGAAGACTCAAGTTGAAACAGGAAAAATGTGTGAACTGCTTTATTTCTAATTAAGTCTCAATTAAGGTATGGCATGCAAAAGAGAAAAACTGGTATCTAGTATTTATTTCCTTTGCCAATGCTTCTTATCTCCTTGTCAATCTGTTTACTTAGGACAGAATATATTTTCAATTTCTTTCAGCCTTTTGCATAATATCTTTTAACACTTTCAATCTTATAGCTTCAAGCACAAACACCAGCCTGATACCCACTTCATCTGCTATTGCCAATATTCCAACAGCAGCAGTTTCCAGCATCTCAAACCAGGTATGGTGCTCCTTTTGTTCATCCTACTTGATACAGTTCATCTAGCTAGCTCTTCCTCCCTTCTTTTCATTATCAGCTTGCCATTTCTAAGAAACAACCAGTATGAGCGGTGGAGAGACCTTTTTCTGGATGCTCCCAGAGCAGGACCTAGGATGGTTTCTCAGGCTACTATCCAGTCTCTCACTCCCCTGCTAAGACTGAATGCTGTGATTGTATCTGCTCCCTATTTAGCCCCTCATTTCATTGTGAATTCCTTGTGGTCTGGTCTTGATCACTGTTGTGCTAACTTTATGTTTAGATCACTGGTAACATCTTCAGTGTTTCAGAAGTTTTTTGGTTTTGTTGTTATGTTTTTATTTGTTGTTTTCTCTGTAGCAATTAGTATTATCAACCACAGTCTCCATGGATCTTTTCTCCTGGCTGCAGTTAACTATTCTGGTTCACATTTTATGTTTGACTCCTTTTGTATTTGTTCATTCTTCTAGTCCCCAAGTATTTATTGAGTTCCTGCTGTGTACCTGGAACTCTTCAGAGTAACGTCTTTCTCCCTTTCATATCCTGCCTTCGGTCATGGACAGTCTGTATTTAGTTTTCCACGTTTGCTATTTCATCCCCAGAAATGTTTACACAGCCACAGTGTCCATTTACTACTTCCAAAATGAAGAGTCTAGTCCTGACCTCATGATACCTACAGGCTTCCTGCTGATTGATTGGCTTTTTTCCTTTAATATCCTGTTGTTTCCCTAAGTTAACCGTATCTAAAACCAATGTTTCTTTCCACCCTTCCTGCTGTTCATTATCCTCCAAAAGGAATGCCGCTTTTTCCTACGGTGTCTCAATTCTTGTCAGTTATCTACCTGTCAGTGCAGGAGACATAAGAGACACAGGTTTGATCCCTGGGTCGGGAAGATCCCCTGGAAGAGGGCATGGCAATCCACTCCAGTATTCTTGCCCAGAGGAACCTGTCAGGCTACAGTCCACAGGGTCACGAAGAGTTGGAAATGACTGAAGGGACTTAGAATGCACACTATTTTTTAATATACCTACACCTAAAAGCAGACCAGTCATCTTCAATTTTTTTTTTCCCTTACCCAGCCCTGATCCAACCATTCCTGGAATTCTTTATTGCTTTTATTTATTTTTTTTCTTTGGCCACACCACACAGCATATGGATCTCCGACTAGGGATTGAACCATGCCCCCGGCAGTGGGAGCTCGGAGTTTTAACCACTGGACTGCCAGGGAAATCTCTGCTTTTTCATTTTTTATCGCTAACTGGTTGGAAGTATTTTTGCCTTATATCCTGCTAGATTTTTAACTCCCTGAGTTCAGCTAGTATGACTTACTCTTTTCTTTAATATTTCTTTTTCCTGTCCATGCACCCACACACCCACACACCTACACACACACACACATACACACACAGAATTATATTTGGCTTATGGTAGATGCTCAGTACTCTTATAAATAATTGATCTGATCAGTTAGCATCTTCCTACTTGTCACCAGTATCAATATCAGTGGAATTTTTTTAAGATGTATTTGAGCTGTGCATCATACCCATTTTTTACAGCTTTTTTAAGGTTTAATTGACATACAGTAAACCACACAGGTTCCAGTGTATGACCTGATAAATTTTGTCATGTGTGTGCCTATGTAACTACCAAAAGTTCCCTTCAGATATTTTGAAATAACTTTATTTTTAAAGAAGATGTGATTTTTTTTTTTTTAAAGAGAGATATACTCAGTTTTTGGAGAAGGCAATGGCAACCCACTCCCATACTCTTGCCTGGCAAATCCCATGGATGGAGGAGCCTGGTAGGCTGCAGTCCATGGGATCGCTAGGAGTCGAACACGACTGAGCGACTTCACTTTCACTTTTCACTTTCATGCATTGGAGAAGGAAATGGCAACCCACTCCAGTGTTCTTGCCTGGAGAATCCCAGGGACGGGGGAGCCTGGTGGGCTGCCGTCTCTGGGGTCGCACAGAGTCAGTCGGACACGACTGAAGCGACTTAGCAGCAGCAGCGTGCTGTTTTTAAACTGGGAAACTATGAAGGATATGTGCTTTTTTTGTTCATGCTCATCTGTCCTTAAAAGCACTACCATCTAGTGCAGTGGTATATAATTTTCTTAAAGTGTAGAATCTTTCCTTCAAAAATTCTATGCAAAAATTTATGCAGAAATTCTGTACATAAAGTAGGAGAAAAAGAATATTATAGTAGAAAATGGACATTGTGTGTACAATGCATGGGAAACTTCCCTCTCAGCCTTACCCTAGCATCTCCTCTTTACTCTTGGGTTTCCACAGAATGCATTTTGAAAAATCATTGGCTTAGGTGGAAAACTACATAGGTACGTAAACGAGAAGTCAAGTAATGTTTTAAGGAAGTAATTATGAGACAGGGACATGAAAGTCTTTGGTGTTGAAATTCGTGTTTGTTTCTTTCTGAGTCTTGTTTTCCTCCCTTATTCCCTTTGACCTACAGGACTATCCCACCTATACCATCCTTGGTCAGAGTCAGTACCAAGCTTGCTACCCCAGCTCCAGCTTTGGAGTCACAGGCCAGACTAACAGTGATGCTGAGAATACCACCTTAGCAGCAGCCACATACCAGCCGGAGAAGCCCGGTGTCATGGTGCCTGCCGCTGCAGCGCCCAGACTTGCCTCTGGTAAGCTCTGCAGCTCTAAAAACTTTGGCTTAAGGGCATTTCATCCAGCCAGTGATGGTGAAGATCGTTTTGTTCTTATCTAAGTCACTGTTACCATGCTCTTGGCTTTCCCTCTCAGGTGAGGGGTATTTTTAACACTGTATCCAGACTGTGATGAGTCATTGGCAGACTGAATATAAAACTTGATGTTGTGAACAGAAAAGGACCAAGAATGAAAAGACTATTTCTGACTCCCACTCTACCCTCCCTGTAGCTTGTCACAGAGAACTTCAGAATCTCAGCACATTTTGTAATAGTTGAAGAAGTCCAGTTTTAGTCTGTGCATCATTTGGACTTCTGGTTACACCTCAGGGTGGTAGTTCTTAACTTTTTCTGTGTCATGGATCCCTTTAAGATTTTGAGAAAAGCTGTGGTCCTTTTTCCCCAAAGAAATACATAGAATTTAACCTACAAATTTAAACCTCTACCTTGGCAATGAATCAATGAATTATGGTGTCCAGATTTTAATATCCTGACGTAAAGACTTAAACTTTCAGTAAACATATGCACATACTTTTTATTTATCTCTATTTTTCATGAAAATTTGGTGTTTTGCTGTTACATCCTGTAACTTGCAGGAGGACTGCTTATCGTTAACACTGACGCATTTTTAAAAACAGTGGTCTGCTGCTTTCTGGGCATCTTGCCTCTACTACTAGTCTTCTAAATAGATGGACATACAGATGGTCACTGCTTCAAACCTGCATAACACTGAAATCATTGCATGCGTTAATGCCTTCGTTTTTAACTCATTTCTCTAAATATCTTTGTCCTTCATAACAATTTTAACTTTTTAATAATGGAGAATTTCAAACATAGGCAGAAGTTGTCAGAATAGTATAGTGAACCCTTATATATCTGTCATCCAACTTCAACAGTTAACAACTTATAGGCAATCTTGTTTCAGCTGTGTGTGTACTAAGTCACTTCAGTCGTGTCTGACTCTTTGTGACCCTATGGACTATAACCCTCCAGGCTCCTCTGTCCATGGGATTCTCTAGGCAAGAATACTGGAGTAGGTTGCCATTCCCTTCTCCAGAGGTCTTCCCGACCCAGGGATCAAACCTGTATCTCTTACATCTCCTGCATTGGCAGGCGGGCTCTTTACCATTAGCATTACCTGGTGACCTCAGTTCAGTTCAGTCGCTCAGTTGTGTCCGACTCTTTGCAACCCCATGAATCACAGCACACCAGGCCTCCCTGTCCATCACCAACTCCTGGAGTTCACTCAAACTCATGTCCATCAAGTCGGTGATGCCATCCAGCCATCTCATCCTCTGTCGTCCCCTTCTCCTCCTACCCCCAATCCCTCTGAGCATCAGGGTCTTTTCCAATGAGTCAACTCTTCACATAAAGTGGCCAAAGTATTGGAGTTTCAGCTTCAGCATCAGTCCTTGACCTGGTATGTTTCAACTATACTTCATCTAATTTTCTCCTCAAATTCCAGGTCTCATGTCTCTAAAAGATAAATGCTTGATAACATAACCACAGTGCCATTATCCTATATAAAATAATTCAACAATAATTCCTTAATGCCTAAGGGTATTCATATTTGTAGTTTTTTCATAAACGTTGAGTCTTGCTTTTGTTTAAAGTCCAAGTAAGGGCTTCCCTTGTCGCTCAGCTAGTAAAGAATCCACCTGCAGTGCGGGAGACCTGGGTTCGATCCCTGGGTTGGGAAGATCCCCTGGAGAAGGGAAAGGCTACCCACTCCAGTATTCTGGCCTGGAGAATTCCATGAACTATATAGTCCATGGGGTCACAAAGAGTCAGACATGACTAAGCGACTTTCACTTTCAAGGTCCATACATTGTGATTGGTGGATATATATTTTGTTCTAACCTATAAATTCCCCCCTCTCTTTTTCTTTCCTGTGTAATTTATTTGTTGAAGAAAGTAGATTGTTTTCACAGTATCAGTTCAGTTCAGTTCAGTCACTCAGTCCCGACTCTTTGTGACCCCATGAACCGCAGCACGCCAGGCCTCCATGTCCATCACTAACTCCCAGAGTCCACCCAAACCCATGTCCATTGCGTCAGTGATACCATCCAGCCATCTCATCCTCTGTCATCCCCTTCTCCTCCTGCCCTCAATCTTGCCCAGCATCAGGGTCTTTTCAAATGAGTCAACTCTCCGCATCAGGTGGCCAAAGTATTGGAGTTTCAGCTTCAACATCAGTCCTTTCAATGAACACCCAGGACTGATCTCCTTTAGGATGGACTGGTTGGATCTCCTTGCAGTCCAAGGGACTCTCAAGAGTCTTTTCTAACACCACAGTTTGAAAGCATCAATTCTTTGGCACTCAATTTTCTTTATAGTCCAACTGACTACTAGAAAAACCATAGCCTTGACTAGACGGACCTTTGTTGACAAAGTAATGCCTCTGCTTTTGAATATACTGTCTAGGTTGGTCATAACTTTCCTTCCAAGGAGCACACGTCTTTTAATTTCATGGCTGCACAATCACCATCCACAGTGATTTTGGAGCCCAGAAAAATAAAGTCTATAAATTTCACCAATTGTAATTTTAGAGGGTAGCTTGCTGCAACCTACTGCTTTCTGTATTTTATTTACGTTGGTAAATAAATCTAGGGTGGTGGTTTTCAACTGGAGGTAGTTTTGTGCCTCCTGCTTCCACCCTGAGGCCCCCAACCCAGGGATATTTGGCAATGTGTAGAAGCATTTTTGGTTGTCACACTGGGAAAGGGGTGCTACTGGCATCTATTGGGTAGAGGCCAAGGATACTGCTTAACCAAACATCCTAAAACATACAGGATGTCCCCTCACAACAAAAATTGTCTGGACCAAAACGTCAGTTGTACCAAGTTGAGAAAGTGATTGCAGGCTTAATTTTTTGGGTGGGGGCAAAATGACTTTATAGGTAAGTTTTTTCATTGTGGAGGCAGGCATACAAATTCTAGTTATGACTCTTCATGCTGTTAGGTCTGAATTTCCAAATTCCTTAAGTAAAGTTTGGTTTTCCAGCCTTTATCCCTGCAGCATGATTCTTAAAGGCAGAAAGCCTGCTCTGGTTCTTATAGCCTGTGACTACACTGGCAATACCAGTGTCTTACTTTTCCTTTTCAGGAGACCCCTCTCCAAGCCCATCTTTGACCCAGACCACACCAAGTAAAGATGCTGATGACCAGTCCAGGAAAAACATGACTGGCAAGAACCGGGGCAAGAGGAAAGCTGACGCCAGTTCTTCCCAGGACAGTGAATTAGAAGTATGGGAAGCAACTCATTTGAATTACCACCTGCTTTTTTCTTTTCTCTTTTCTTTAAGCTTGTCAAATATATTTCTGAAACTCATGGATATTATGGGGTTCTATGTTGTATACCGTTTAATTCCTGAGCAGTAGAAAATGAATTGGCCAAGTGTGAAAAGAGAAGTGTAAAAACACCTTTCTCTATACCCACATTTTACCATATCACTTTCAGATCCTTTTTACCAACAAATTTGAAAAAGCTTTTTCAAATTTAGGTAGGTAACTTAAGGGAAAGAACAATCTGTTCTGTATTCCAGAGGCAAACAGAAAGAACAATGCATCATATTCAAAAAGCAAAGGGTATCACAAGCAATGTCATACTGTTCTCCATTTCAAAATCTTTTAAGCTCTTTAGGCCAAGTTTCTGTGAAACCTGCAAGCAGATCTGGAAACTTGTAAATGAGATTGGCTCTCACTTACTCTGTAAACCCTATAGAAATTTATTATGGATATACATTGGGCTTCATTATTAAAAAGACTAGCAAGCCATACAAAATTCTAATAATAATGGAGTTTTGATACTAATCTTTTTGTTTTCTTTCCTTGATTTTTCTATAATGTGATCGTTTAATGAGAAGAAAAAGCTATATTTAAAAATGAGTCCATTGACAGTTGTTCATAAGACATTGGTAAATTGAAGCAATGTTTGGAACCTCTCTTCCTTTTTGTTACTAGCAGGATGGGAATGGGCTGGGAGAGAAAGACAGAAAATCTAAAGACCTGATATATTTCATGGGAAAAACTGAGAATTCACTTGTTTTTTTAAATTGTGGTAAAGCATATATAAAATTTACCATTTTATAAGTGTGCAGTTTTAAGTACATTCACAGTGTTGTTCAGAAGTTTTTCATGTTTACAAACTGTGTACTCATTAAGCAATAACTTCCTATTCTCCCCTTCTATTAGTCCTTGGTAACCTTTGTTCTACTTTGTCACTATAAATTTGCCTGTTCTATGCATTTCATATAAGTGGCATCATACAAAATCTTTCCTTCTGTGTCAGGCTTATTACTTCACCTAGCATAATATTTTCAAGGTTCATCTGTTCTGTAGCATGTTTCAGAACTTCATTCCTTTTTATGGCTGCATAACTCCATTGTGTACATATAGCACATTTTGTTTATCCATTCATCTGTGATGGACACTTGGGGTTTTTCCACCTTAGAGCTATTGTGAATAAAGCTGCTATGAACACTGCTATACTCAAAAATACCACTTTGAGCCCCTCTTTTCAATTATTTTGGGTATAAATCTAGGAGTAGAATTGGTAGGCCATATAGTAGTTCTGTGTTCAGCTTTTTGAGGAACCATCAAAATGTTTTTCAAATGACTACACCATTTTACATTCCTACCAGCTCTATACTAGGGTTCCAGTTGCTTCCCTTTTTTGCGTATTCCATCCTGATGGGTATGATATGGTATCTCATGGTTTTGATTTGCATTTCCTTAATGACTAATAATATTGAACATCTTTTCATGTGTGAATTGGTCATTTGTCTATTTTATTGGAAGTAATGTCTAAATCCTTTGCCCATTCTTTAAATTAGGGGGTTTTGTTTGTTTTTGAATCTTAGGAGTTCTTTATTCTAGATTTTAATCCCTTAGAATATGATGTGCAAATATTTTCTGTGCACTGTCTTTTCACTCTCTTGATGGTTTCCTTTGATGGTTAACAGTTTTAAATTTTGAAGTTCTGTGTTGATTACTTGTGCTTTTGGTATTATACTTAAGGATTTAAGGTTATGAAAACACCTGTATTTCTTCTAAGCATTTTATTGTTTCAGCTCTTAAGTTTAGGTCCTTGATCCATATTGAGTTAATTTGTATATAGTGTGAAGTAAGGATCTAATTTTTTTTTTTTGCACCTGGATAGTCAGTTCCCTTAGGACCTTGTTTTGGAAATGCTTTCCTTTCCCCTGTGTTCGTGGTATCCTTGCAGAAATAATAATAATAATCGACTCTCTCTCTCTCTTTATATATATATACATATATATATATGGATTTATTTCTGGGCTCTCTCTGTTCCATTGGTCTGTGTGTCTGTGCTACTACTACACTATTTTGATTACTGAAGCTTTGTAGTAAGTTTTAATATCAGGAAACATGAGTCATCCAGCTTTGTTCTTTTTCAAGACTATTTTGGCTCTTGAGGGTCCCTTGAGATTTCATACAAACTTTAGGTTAGTTTTTCTATCTCTTTAAAAAAGTGTTGGAAAACAACAACAACAAAAAAACAGTGTTGGGATTTTACTATACAAGTAACAGATAGGGATTTACTATATAAGTCCTGAACTATCAGTTAAATTTATTCCTAAATATTTTATTATTTTTTATGCTTTTGTTTTTTAGGATTATTCATTTCAAGCTTATAGAAACAGCTGATTTCTGAATTCATTTTAGTAGCTCTCAGTAATTTTTTGGGGTTCTTAAAAGTTTTCTCTGTGTAAGATCACATCATCTGTGAACAGAGGTAATTTTACTTCTTTCTTTCTAGTTTGGGTACCTCTTTTACCCTTTTCTTGGGTATTTCTTTTATTCTGGCTAGAATTTCCAGTACCATGTTTGAATAGAAGTGATGAAAACAGAGACATACTTCTTTTATTCCTAATCTCAGGGGTAACACTTTCAGTTTTCCACCATTGAGTATGATATTAGCTGTAGGTGTTTCATATATGACCTTTATCATGATAAGGAAGTTGCTGCTGCTGCTGCTGCTAAGTCGCTTCAGTCGTGTCCGACTCTGTGCGACCCCATAGATGGCAGCCTACCGGGCTCCCCCATCCCTGGGATTCTCCAGGCAAGAATACTGGAGTGGGTTGCCATTTCCTTCTCCAATGCATGAAAGCGAAAAGTGAAAGCGAAGTCGCTCAGTCGTGTCCGACTCCTAGCGACCCCATGGACTGCAGCCTACCAGGCTCCTCCATCCATGGGATTTTCCAGGCAAGAGTACTGGGGTGGGGTGCCATTGCCTTCCCCGAAGGAAGTTGCTAGTATATTGAATGTTTTTATAATGAAAGTGTGCTGAATTTTGTCAAATGCTTTTTCTGCCTCAGTTGAGATGACCATGTGGGTTTTTTCCTCTGTTCAGTTAGTGCAGTATATATTACATTGATTTTTTTTTTCTTCATTGAACCATTCTTGCATTCTGAGAACAAATCCCACTTGGTCTTGATGTATAATTCAGTACGCTGCTGAACTTTGTTTGCCACTGTTCTGTTGAGGTTTTTGCATCAGTGTTCAGATGAGAGATTGGTCTGTAGTTTTCTTGTCTTGTCTTTATCTGACTTCAATATCAGGGAATTGCTGGCTTCATAGAGTGAATTAGGAAGTGTTTCTGCCTATTGAGTTGTTTGGAAGGTCTGAAGGATTTTGGTGTTTGGTAGAATTCACCAGTGAAACCATCTGACCCTGGCCTTTTCTTTTCTTGGGATGTTTTTTATTATTGATTCGGCCTTCTACCAGTTAAAGGTCTATTCAGATTTTCTTTTCCTATATCAATCAGTTTTGGCACATTATATATTTCTAGGAATTTGTTGTTTCATCTAGATTATTTATTGGTGTATAACTCTTCATAGTATAAAGGATTATAAAAATCCTTTTTATTTCTTTAAAATTGGTATTAATATCCCCACTTTCATTTCTGATTTTATTAATTTATGTCATCTGTCTTTTTTCTTAGCTAGTCTGACTAGACCTTGTCAATTATATAGATCTCTTCTAAGAACCAACTTTTGGTTTTGTTGATTTTCTCTATTTTTTTCCTGCCTTCTGCTTTTTCCTACCCTTTCTAACCTTTATTTTTTCCTTCCTTCTACTGGCTTTGTCTAGCAGCGTAAATTGTGCAGGTTGGTTATTGATTGAGATCTTTTTTAAGGTACACGTTTGTAACTATAAATTTCCTTGGGACTTCCTTGGTCCAGTGGTTAAAACTCCCTACTCCCAATGCAGGGGGCATGGGTTTGATCCCTGGTTGGTTGGGGGACTAAGATTCCACATGCTGTGCAGCGTGGCCTTGAAAAGAAAAGAAAAGAAAAAAGCCTTCTTAACTGTCTCCACAGCCTCCCATAAATTATGGTATGTTGTTTTTTGGTCTTCATTCCAAGGTATTTCTAATTTCACTTGTTATTTCTTTTTTATCCATTGGTTAAGATTATATTAATTTTTACATATGTGTGAATTTCCCAGTTTTTCTTCTGTTATTGATTACTTGTTTCATTCTACTATGATTTTAAAAGATGTTCACTCATTTTTTAAAATATTTCCCTCATTCAGCGGGTATTTCTGTGGGACTTAGATGAAACCATCATCATCTTCCACTCCCTTCTTACTGGATCCTATGCCCAGAAGTATGGAAAGGTAATTTGAGTCTTTCTTCCTTTGTTATAACTGTCCCTCTCTGTGCGTGCAGGTAACCAAGATCACTGTCTTTGTTATCTCCATCTTACCTATTGACCTTTCACTTTTCACATGAAACTTCACCTGGTAGCTTATACCAGGCAGACTACATGGTCAGGCAGAGTTGATAAAGCTGGGAACTAGACCTCGGACTAGTACTGAAAGCTGAAGTTGGTAGAGGGTGGTAAAGACTAAGTATGGGACTGAACTCAAAATAGACTGGAGTCTCAGGATTACCTGCTCCAAAGACTGATCTGTTATCCCTTACATCACATGTGACAGTCCAAACTGAGCATTTCATTTAGCTGAGAATCTGTGAGATCTGTACGTTTAAAATATTAAATAACTTTCTAAAATAGATTGTATAGCTTCTTAAATGAAAATGTACCAAGCAGAATTTAAGTTTAGTCGTCAGTAGTAACATCAGTTTTGACAGAGGGATGAGGTATTGTCTGTATATTTCTATACTGAATTACCTCCAGGTTCCTTTTTGTTTGTTTGTTTCTGTGAATAAATTTTATAAAAATATCTGCCTCATTTACCATCCTACTTTATCTACTCCTAATTACTTCTTATTGTCACTATTTGTTTCTATTAGAAATATTTTCCATAGGCTTTTAGTATCTAGGCTGGTAAACTAACATAAGTTTATATACTCTATAATAAACTGGTTATGAAAGTATACAAAATAAGATCATACCACCTCTAAGTGAAGGTCTTTTAAAGCTACGTGCATTGGTTTTCCTACAAGTATTTCTTTATTGATTTTCTGGTTGTTTAGATTGTCAGATTACTGACTTCCAGAGTTATACTGTGTGTGTGTGTAAGATAATGAGTATTACAATAGCAATATTTTAGCAATAGTTAGAATTTCTGCTGAAGCAGGGAATTTTTCCAAAAATTGTTTTGTTTTTTTTTTTCAAGTGGGTTAAAGTCCTGAAATTTTTAACTTTGCACAATCTAAGCTTCTTACAACTGTGAATGAAATTGCATCAGTAATAGTGAGAAGCACTATTGTGGACCAGTGTTGTTTTGGCCTTTACTTCAAATAATTTTGAAACAGTTAGAGGTAAGAACAGGTGCTGTAAGTGCCAAGTCAAACAAATTCTCTTATTGCCTTTCAGGACCCAACAGTAGTGATTGGCTCAGGTTTAACAATGGAAGAAATGATTTTTGAAGTGGCTGACACACATCTATTTTTCAATGACCTAGAGGTAGGCATTTTAAATTGTTGCTGTGCTTCAGTGAAACACTTTGTTCCATAACTTATTTATTGAGACTGTGACTTTTGTGTTTAGAGGAAGTGTGGTTAAACAGGGTAGGTATGGGGAGGCCAGCTGGGCACTTAGGTATACATAGTCTTGAAGAAATAGTTCCTTGGTTAGGTCAGCACAGTCTTGTTTCTGGGCTTCAGTTTTATTGGCTCAAAGATTTGATTTTGTTAGCGTATTTGGAAGTAATCTAGCTCTAGGGGCAGTACCATCAGCTAAAGCACTGATACATAAACCAACATTCTAATTTACTCATCTGCATTAAATAATAGATAGAAGGTGGCACTGGCTATACTCTTAATTATATTTTAACTGTTCTTCGGTTTTACCTTCTTAAAAGATAGTCTCTTGATTTGTCAGATCTGTAGAGGGCTACTCTTAACTTGTTGTATTTTCTACCTGCTTATTGTCCGTGTATAGGTAAGCCGTGAAGTCCAGATGATTTTATATTTAGGTGGAGGGAAACCTGGAAACACTGAGAGCTTCTTGGTTGATTGTTTTGGCTTTGACATTTGAGTTCATCTTTGAGGTAAACATGGTGTAGTGGAGAGAGCACAGGACTGGGAGTCAGAGGACCAGGCTCGAGTGCCAAGTTAAGAAAGTTATCGCCCCATTCTGGGCCTCAGTTAAGCAGTTATCCTACACAAGGAACTAGGAACCGTTGTTCTGTTTGAAGATGGAAATGCCTTGCCAAGACACTGAGGTGGGAAGGAGCAAATCTGTCACTTAATGTCCTTTTGAATTTTAAACTCTGTATGACGTGTATTGCCTACTTTTTTAAATAGTGAAAATTTTAAAGTAAAATAAACACAAAGTAATCCTCTTTCTTTTCAAACACAGTCTAGTTCTACTCAGCAGTTCTCTAACAAGTTAAATTAGTAGGGCTGTGAACTCCAGTACTTTTATGTAAGCTCCACAGTGCTTTAATCTTCCATCAACTGCACATGTTGATAAATTGGAACATTATAGTTTTTATTCAGCAAACATTTATTGAAAACCTACTACGTGCCAGTAATTGTTGCCAAATTGTATTTGTAATGATTTTCTAGACATAGTCCTCACTCAGGACTGAAAGTTCTGTGAAGAGTTTGACCTGAATGTGTTCCTGCCCCCCAGGTCAGTGGTTCTCAACTTTAGGGGGCATAAGAATCACCTGGGGAGCTTGTTAAAAATGAAGACTCTAGGCCTTCACTCACAGAAATTCTATTCAAAAATATGCATTTAAAAAAATCTTCCCCAGAGGATTCTGATGCAGGTAGACACCATGGCACCGCCCTAGGTAGTGTCAGAGGAATAAATCTGTCAGTTAGGCAGTGGGTGGCATTTTACCTCAGTAGTAGTGTGGGCTTAGAGTAAAGAACCCGTGGATTCAAATGGAAAGACCTAAGCTCCTTCTCGTTTCTTTCTACCACTCACTAGTTTTATGACCTTGGGCCAATCATTTTATCTCACTTTTAGAATATGAGGAGATTGACTTAGGTGACCTCTTCTAATTCGTAAGTTTGAATTTACAAATTTCTATTTCAGTCATTCTCGGTTTTGATACTGCACACACTCTACCAGCATCTTTTTTGTCTGCAAAAACTTACTGAGTACATGCTACCTAAGGGCACTGGATTAGACTGGAGGGTTCAAAAGGAGATGTAAGATATGGTTGTGCCATAAGAGGCCTACACTGTGATAGAACTTAGAGTCTAATGTAGGACATAAGCACACCTGACAATATAAGGGAGCTCCTGCTTATACCCATGGGCTGTGGGGAAAGTGAATTATTGAGATAAGACCATAACTGTGGGTTGGTATGGCTGAGGAAGATTTCATGAAGACTGAGGAATGTAAATTAGGCCTTTAAAGAAGTTGGACAGCAACGGGGGTGAGACTGATCCTCACACATAAGAAACCATAAGCTATTTCATCATCCTGCCATTGTTTGTGGTATTTTTACAATATATCATGGTGATAATAGAACGGCTCTCTGGGATGAAATAATGGGTGGTTTTGTCTTTTAACAGGAGTGTGACCAGGTGCATGTGGAAGATGTGGCTTCTGATGACAATGGCCAAGACTTGAGGTAATAAAAACAATGATATCTTAAACATCAATATACCTGTTATGCACAAGACATTGACTAGGTTTAGAGGAAAACAAGATGATTAAGACATGGCCCTAAGTCCATTAGAGAAGATAGAAACAAAGATGATGGCATGTGGTGTGAGAAGGTGACCGTAGAAAATGTGATGGGATATAGAGTAGAAAGTAATTCTGATGGTTTTGGGGAGCCAGTGGTGCCAACACTGGAGTGGCCTTCTCAACACAGTAGACTTTGAGTATGATCTTGGAGATTGGGTAGCATGATGGAATGAGACAAAAGCATTCCAAAGTAAAGGATATACTAGTTTCTCTCTGGCCAGATTTTCGGTCAAGAAAAGTGTGCTTCCAAATTGGTTAGTCTTAGATAGAAATAAGCATCAGGTAATTTCACCAAGGAAGTTATATGGTGGGGGTCTGGTGGTGTCAAATGACCATATGGAAGACAATCTTAAACATTAATATCACAGTGAACACTAAACCAGGGAGGTCTCCGTGGCAAAGTGCTTGCTCAGTCCCCTCCTGTCTATCTTGGCTACGGTCTTCTAGTCTTAGCTAAGAATAATCCAAAAATTTGTCTCCCTTATATTTAAAGACTTTGAGAAAAAAAAAATTGTCACATCTTTTCATGTTAACTTATTTTATTAATGTTTATCCATTTTCATAGGCAAAAAGGTTTTCCATGTGTCTGCCCTAAAATTGTCTCCTCTGTGAATTCTCAACTCTAGAGCAGATCTGGACACATCACTTAGTAAGGACACTGACAGCCCTGCGGCGCTGAGGAGGAGAGGTTTCCCCTCGCGAGCAGCTTCCAGCCGTGCATGTTGCGTCTTGCACAGCTGTGAAGGGCACCATTCTTAAGAGATTTTACTCACCTTAGGAAAAAGCTTGGTCTGAAGCAGTTTACAGTCCCCTCTGAGCTCTAGTGCTTTTGCTTCTCGTAGACATATATCAGCTTCCCTGGTGGCTCAGACGGTAAAGAATCTACCCGCAATGTGGGAGACCCTGGTTTAGTCCCTGGGTGGGGAAGATCCTCTGGAGAAGGGAATGGTAGCCCACTCTGGTATTCTTGCCTGGAGAATTCCATAAACAAAGGAGCCTGGTGGGCTACAGTCCATGGGGGTCACAAAGAGTCAGATAACGACTGAGCAACTAAGCACAGCTCATATATATGGCCAACTAGTAATGGCCTATCTTTTTATTGGCAGCTTTTTCTTAAATATAAAATCTCACACTTATGGAATTCTGTTTTGATTTTTGAACCAAGTTGTCCCTAATTCCGTCAGTCATTTTAAAATCTTGATTTAGGAAGTAGTCATCCTGCCCAGGCTGTTTACAACTGTTTGTAACAGTTGTCTATTGCTGTGTAACAAATTTCTCCCAAGCCTAAGAGTTTAAAGCAATTACCATTTATCATCTCATTGTTTCTGTAGTTCAGGAACTTGAAAGTAACTTAGCTGAGTAGTTCTGAATCAGGGTCTTTGAAATTAAAATCAAGATAGCTAAAATCATCTGAAGGCTTAAGTGGAGCCAAGGACCTGCTTCCAACCTATCGTGTGTGGCTGATAGCAGGAGGCCTCAGACCTCACTGTGCCCCTTCACGAAGCAGCTTGAGTGTTCTCACATGACAGCTGACACTTAGAGCAAGCCCTGTAAGAGAAGTCTGGTCTCTAAAGCCTGACCCCATCAGTACCACCACATTCTGTTTGCATTCAAATACAGCCTGTACCCACAGGGAGTGGAGTTAGAAGAGAGGAATAGTGGCCCATGAACTTAACAAATGAGTCGACAGATCCCTGAAGGAAAACATTCCCATTTTCTTACTGTTAATAGAACTTGGGGTTCATTCCTCCCATTATTTTTTCACATTTCTCCTTTTTACATAGTTGCAATCATATTGTGGGTGTGTACAAAAAAATTTATATTCTGAAGGCTTTTTTTCACTGTAAGATGTCATCTATCATTAGTGAAAGGATGGTCTGTCTGAAGCCAGCCTCTAGGGGATACTGACGCTCGAATTGTTCTGCCCTTCTTGGTCTCCTTCTCCATCCTTTCTTTGGTAGAAGTAACAGGGGTGAGGTGGTCGACCAATGGAAGATAGCCTCTGACATACAGAGATTAAGGAAGAAGAGTCTCATGGCTTTGATGTCAGATGCCTATGGAATAGGACAGAGGATCTCAGGTGGCCTTCAGCCGAAAACTCTGTGCGGTACAGATTTTCATTTTCATCATCCTCTCTCTCTGCAGCAACTACAGTTTCTCGACAGATGGTTTCAGCGGCTCAGGAGGCAGTGGCAGCCATGGTTCCTCTGTGGGTGTCCAGGGAGGTGTGGACTGGATGAGGAAATTGGCTTTCCGTTACCGAAAAGTGAGAGAAATCTATGATAAACATAAAAGCAACGTGGGTGGTAAGTGTGGCATATAGCCAGCTAATTTTCTCTTTTGTTCTGATTTCCTGTTTTCTTTTCCAGGGTTTACCTTATAGCTCCTGGATTATGAATTTGTGACACAGTGACATTTTAACTCTATTTAAAAAATGGGATTTGATTGAAACCCTGTGGGGAGGAAGCTCTGCATTCCTCGTGGACTCTTCTTAGCATAACTTCACCAAGTTCTCTTATTCTTTCTAGACAGCTTTCCTTTTTAAAGGAAATGTGTTCCATAGATTATGTTTAATGGCATGTGTTTTTTCTGGACTCACAACTATTATCAGTAATATTTAAGAGGTTGCCATATTTTTGGACAGATTTATCTAGCCATCAGGACAAGTCAGATAGAATTAGCGACCAGGTTTATAGTGGATGGAAAACTAGGTCCAGCTTGATAGGTTGGCAGTAACCATGCATTGTGAGTTGAAGGACCTTGGACTCCCTTTCTGCCCAGATATGTCTCACATATCAGGTGCCATTATGCCTAAAATTCATACATTTGGAATTAATTAGCCATAGATTGTTCCAATGAGAAGAGACATTAGTAGAGAACTAATCTAAATCCTTCATTTTACATTTGAGAAAACTGACGGTCCATCATGAGGATCACAAGGGCGGGTCACATAGCAAGTTAGTGACCATACCACAGCTGGACTCTTGGTCCAGTGCACTTAACATTCATACAGACCCCTCTTTAGTGACATGCCCTTGTGAGAAAATATTGAAAACTCTGAAGC
The DNA here is from genome assembly GCA_006410635.1 of Cephalophus harveyi. Taxonomy (NCBI): domain Eukaryota; kingdom Metazoa; phylum Chordata; class Mammalia; order Artiodactyla; family Bovidae; genus Cephalophus; species Cephalophus harveyi. The sequence goes on from SJYT01030735.1 coordinate 51,572, forward strand.
ATCACCCTCAGACACCTACATCCACACAGAACGTAGTGTGAAGTTTCAGGGATTCCCTGGACTGCCTAAAAATATATGACCCTGGGTCAAGAGAGGCCTCAGAGCCAGTACTTTTTATTTTGGCAATCAGGTCATTTTCTTTTTTCTCTCTCACAGATATTAGGCTTTCTTTTGTTAGTTTTCATATACAGCCTATGTGTCTGGTCCATTTTCTGCCTAGTGAGTGTCTTGACCTGGTTTCCTGAAGAAAGTGCTTTATAACGCTCTTTGAGAATCCTTGGAGCCTACCCTGGGAAACATATTAAAAGTAATATCCACCTGTATTTTTTTTTAAGTGAATTAACAAAAGCGCTACATCATAGTAGTTCAATCTATGTCATAGGCATGCTTGTGTATGTCATACATGACATATATTTGTTTGGTTTTTGTTTTATCAGAAATGTTGAAAGTCATCAAATTGCAGGCTTACATTGTGGAACCATCTGTCTGAAAATAAATTATAAACAGTTCTACTTGATTTCTGTTTTTATAGCTTACTGGTAGTAGAATTTCTTTTTACCTTCACTATAGAAAAATTAGAGCCAGATTTATTGTTTGAATATTCTAACTCAAGCATCTGATAACATGCTCCAAACAGATGAACTCTTGTTTGGTGCTTAGTTATCTGATCTTAAAGCAGTGCTTCAGTCTCTCATCAGCTGGAGTTGTTTCAGAAGTAAGTACAGATGATCAGAATTTGGTGATTCAACCTAGAATCTCAGGTTGATGTGTTCTGAAGAAGGTGAAAGCACCATCATCGCCTTGGGAGCAGTATATGTCAGTGGGAAGGTTTCTGAGACCAAAAGTCACCAATTGCTCTGTATTCTTAGGCAGGCTCCTTTCCTCCCTGAGCTTTGTTTTCTTTAGAAAGAGACTGGAAATGCCATGGGCTTTTCCATCTGTAATTGTTCCCCCTGTCTAGGTTCTTGATGTCACAGCTATAGCAGTGCTACTCAAAGTATGGCCCACCAGTCTGCAAATGATGTTACTGGTTGGTTAATGAAAGAATGAGCTTGAGCCAGATGCTAATCACAGCGTTTCTCTCAGCTGATTTTGTTGTGGTTATGCCCCACCAAGCGAAAGACTCTTTTGGAAAGAGTCAAAATGGCATGTTGAGTAGGCTACTCCAGGGCCTTATCAAGAGAGAGAGGTGTTAGCTCAGTAGATATTTCAGTAACACACTATTTCCAAATTAAATTTAGAAGTCGCTTTCTCGATGCCAGCATGGATCTTGTCAAATGATGACTGTGTCTTCTTTTATTCCCAAAGGGCTCCTCAGTCCCCAGAGAAAGGAAGCACTGCAGAGACTAAGAGCAGAAATTGAAGTTTTAACAGATTCCTGGTTAGGAACTGCCCTGAAGTCTTTACTTCTCATCCAGTCCAGGTATGGAAATGCTTTTTCTAGGTCTCATCCTCTCAGAGAGATTCTTCTCCCACTCTGGTCCAGGATAAGGTCATTCCCGAAAACAGGCTGTGGGGAAGGGCGAGAGGAGTTCAGTGATGCAGGCGAGGATTCGTAGGTGGGCGGCAAGGCCATTTTACTCTAACAGCATGCCTTAGAGTTTTGAACATCTTTTTCTTTTCTCTTACTTTTTGCTCACAAAATTATACTCAGTAACCTGGAGTGTCCAGCACTGGAGGTGGATGGGCCTGATAACACTGAAGAATACATGGAGGAGACTTTACAAATACCCTAAATACAGGAAGCTCCAAAGAAATGTAGCACAGCCTACTCAGGAAGACAGGATTCAAAAGAAAAAGGGTACATTAAGCAGATTAAGGAGATTTGAGCTCAAAGCTTAGAATGGGAAATAAAAACATAGCCTTATTCATCCCTCCTTCAAAGCAAGAATTCCAGACGAATTCCTAGTAGAATAAACAGAAATTGACACGGATGGATATCTGTGAAGGGAAAAGACTTGTGAAAAGAATGTATATTCTGACCTGTGTGTTGCCGTTGTGTGACGAGCAGAGAGGACTGAAGTTGGATCTCCTTTAAGGGCTGAGTTGCACTGAGATGAAGTGCCGCTGCAGCTGAAAGCCTCGTCATGTTCCTGTAGTGTGGTGTCAGTGCCGTGGGCTCGTGGCGTTTGCCAGCAGTGCAGTGAGCTAGAATGCGAATGAGGGGAGAGCAGGGTGCTGCTCTGTGTCCACCACAGAATCTCTGCCTTTTAATTTGGAAGATGAGTAAACCTGAGCTGGAGCAGGAGCTGAACGTTGGCGCTGAGCAAATGCCACACCAGGAGCTTTGAGGTTCATTTTGCACAAGTAGATCCTACAGAGAAGATTCATTTGAGTTCTTGTTCCCAGCTTGGTTTGATTTCACTTTTTTATTGTCTTTTTCTCCTTTGCAGAAAGAATTGTGTAAATGTTCTGATCACTACAACCCAACTGGTTCCAGCTCTGGCCAAGGTTCTCCTATATGGACTAGGAGAAATATTTCCTATTGAAAACATCTACAGTGCTACCAAAATTGGTACGGCGTCAATTCTGTTTCTTGTGACTGGCCTTACAGTAATACTTGCTACTAGCTTCCCTGGTGGCTCAGAGGTTAAAGCATCTGCCTCTAATACCTGGGTTTGATCCCTGGGCTGGGAAGATCCCCTGGAGAAGGAAATGGCAACCCACTCCAGTATTCTTGCCTGGAGAATCCCATGGACGGAGGAGCCTGGTAGGCTACAGTCCATGGGCTCGCAAAGAGTCGGACACGACTGAGCGACTTAACTTAACTATTATTTACCAGTCCTACTGTTAGACACTTTACATATGGGTATATCTATAATCCTCTGCATTCTTCTCCTGACATTAGTGATGAGGCAGTTCAGGTTGACTCAGGACTTCACAGCTTCACAGGATTCAAATCCAAGCCTATCAAACTTAAAATGTATTGTGCTCTTTTCTTTTCCATTTGAAAGAATATAATACCTAGTTTAGAAATCTACTTGTGCCTTATTTCAGATTTATCTTTCATAGAGTGCTGCAGTATAGTATAATCAAAAAAACACCAGATTAAAAAGACTAAGCTATGTACTTTAAAATGATTAAATCCCTCACACCTGTTAGGACGGTTGCTATAAAAAAAAAAAAAAAAAAAAAACAGAAAATAACAAGTGTTGGCAAGAATGTGGAAAATTTGGAACCCGTGTGCACTTGTGGTGGGATTGTAAAATGGTGCAACTGCTGTGGAAAACAGTATGGCTGTTGCACAGAAAAATTCAAAATCGAACTGTCAGGTAATCCGGCAGCCCCACTGCTGGGCATATAGCCAAAAGGATTCAGAGCAGATCCCAAAGAAATATGTACAAGCCTATGTTCATAGCAGCATTATTCTCAAAAGCTGCAAGGTAGAAGCAACCCCAAATGTCCGTCAAATGAATGGATAAATGAAAGGTGGAATATACATACAGTGGGATAGTAGCCAGTCTCAAAAGGGAAGGAAATCCTGTCATATGGGTACTACATGTATGAACCCTGAAGACATTATGCTAATAAGTCAATCACAAAAAGATAAATACTGTATATTTCCACTTACATATAAGGTTCCTAGAGTAGTTCGATTCATAGAAACATAAAGTAGAATGGCGGTTAACAGAAGCTTGGGGAAAGGGGAAGTAGGGAGTTGTTGCTTGGTGGGTATAGAATTTTAATTTTGTAAAATGAAAAGTTCTGGAGAACTGTTGCTCAACAATGTGAGTACACTTATTATTACTGACAATACATTTTTAAATGGTTAGAAAAAAAAAATGAGGACCAGGATAGAGTCCTAATTCCCCTGCTTATTAGCTTTTCAGGAAATTACTATATCTCCTGAGCCTCCGTTTTCTCATGTAAGATGAGAAACTACCAAAGAGGTTTTGAAAATCAAATCAGACTGTGTATGAGAAGATATTTTTTATCTGCTAAAAATGTATTCAGTACTAAATATATGAAATAGTAAGTACTTGATAAGTATGTGCTGAATTGATAAACTAATTGGCACCAGGCTTCCCTGGTGGCTTAGAGGGTAAAGTGTCCACCTGCAATGCAGGATACCCAGGTTCAGTCCTTGAGTTGGGAAGATCCTCTGGAGAAGGAAATGGCAACCCACTCCAGTACTCTTGCCTGGAAAATCCCATAGACGGAGGAGCCTGGGAGGCTGCAGTCCATGGGGTTGCAAAGAGTCAGACACGACTGAGGGACTTCACTTTGACTCTTTTTGACTTTGTATAAAACCAACTTGTTCTGCTGAGAAGGCAACACACTCTAATCGTATGTGCTGTACAAGGTCCAGTGACAACTGTCTCCTGCCGCTCCAGACGCTTTAGCCTGTGTCTGCAGTTCCCGCTTCCCTGTCGCAGCAGAGGAGACAGCTCTAGTGTGAAGGTGAACTCTAGGTGTCCACTAGATTAAAAGGTGTCAGGCATTGCCAGGGCACTAGGATTATAGCCGTGACAGAATCCTCTGTCCTCATGGGACTTACCCTCAGGCAGTGGTGCTAGAATAATTGGTTTTCTGTATGGGGGGGGGAAGCAGAATTGGATTTCTTCTTTACGCTATTTGCAAAACTAAAATTCCAGGTGGATAAAAAATGTAACATGAAAAGCAAAACTTGCAATTTTGAAGAGAAATATAAAACTATCTTTATGACCTCGAGGTAGGGAGGAATTTCATTTAAGAGAACCCAAAAATAGTGTTTAAAAAAAACAAAAACAGAAAAAAACAATCATTTTGGTTGCATGAAACTTTTATATACAGTGAAAGATGACATAAAGTGACAAGCCAAGTCACAGACTGAGAGAAGATATTTGTAATACCTGTACTTGATAATTAGTAAAGAAGTCCTGCAAATCAATAAGCAATATAATGTAAAAAAAAAAAAGTAGGCACAAACCTTGTAACCGCCAATTTGCAGAAAAAGAAACCCAAATTGTTAGTAAATGCATGAGAAGTTTTTTGACCTCGTCGATTAAGGATCAGCAAATTAAAGAAAATGCAAATTAAAATGTGATACATAGCCCATTTATCAGGTTGACAAAAACTATTTTGAGGGTCTCAGACTATAGCTACATACCGAATTCTGCCCACTGCCTGTTTTTGTAAAGTTTTATTGAAACAGAAGCCATGCTTGATCATTTCCATAGCTGCTTTCACACGACAGTAGCAGACTTGAATAGTTGCAATAGAGATCGTATGACCTGCAGAGCCTAAAATATGCCAGCTCCTTCCCTTGAGTAATTCTCATTTGCAAAAGGAGGTACATGTAAGGACTTTCTTAATGCAGTCTTATTCATAGTAAAAGATAATGAGAAACAGCAGGTAAACGTGTCTGTGAACAGAAAATAGACATGAAACAATGGAATACTATAAAGCCCTTGTAAGTAAGCTATATGTATCCCTAAAGATTAGTATTAAAAAGTGTTGAACACACACACAAAAAAACACATTGCAAATAGTATGTACAGTATGCAAAATTTACATAAAAGTAAAAAAAAATATTCAAAATAATAACCATACATTGTTTATAGATATATAGACTCATGGGGAGAAAGAATAGCATCAAGTAGGCATACATCAAAAATTTCAAATTGTATGATCTCATTCTTATTTCTTTATATAAATAATTCTTTTTACTTTTGGCTGGGTCTTGGTTGCTGTGCAGGCTTTGCTCTGGTTGCGGCCAGCAGGTCTCCTCTGTAGTAGTGGTGCTCGGGCTTCTCATTGCAGTGACTTCTCTTGATGTGGAGCACAGGCTCTAGAACACAGCCTCAATAGTTGTGGTGCTCAGGCTTAGTTGCTTTGCAGCATGTGGGATCTTCCCAAACAGGGATTGAACCCATGTCTCCTGCATTGGCAGGCAGATTCTTTACCACTGATCCACCAGGGAAACCCTCATTCTTATATATATTTTTTAATCTAAAGCAACTCTAAAGTGTTAAGGTTTGACAAAGCTAGGTTGGTGGTAGGTATACAGGGATTTGTTTTTATTGTTCTTTTTTTGTGTGGTTGAATTATTTCATTTACAAGGGATTTGATAGGGGAGATATATCTGAAACCTCCCCTTCAGATTTTGCTCCTGCTGCCACTGCTTTACTGTGCCTTTTGAAAGAACTCTGATCATTCACTTAGGTTCCCACACCTGAAAGGTAGATTTCTGTGGTGCTTGATTCGGCTTCCTGGCACTCAGAAGCTCATCAAACTAATGGACGTGACTTTATTCCTTCTGACAATAAGTGTGCTTATTTGGTGATTTTCTTATTTCGTCCAGAGCTCATTAGCTGAGCTCCAGTGGTACCTGGCACCATGGTAACCACAGTGAGAGGCTTGAGGCTTTCCTTCACAGAGCTGTAAGATGAGAGTGGGCAGAGGGAATGTTTGTTCAGTTCCTCTGAAATTATTTCAGAATTGCAGTTCTCTGCATGGCCACTCTGTGATCTGGACGTTAAAGAGAATTCTCAAGATCATTTCTGAAAATGTCAATAGTGTTTCTAATAGAGGAAGCCCAGGAACTTAAATCTTCTCCACAGGCCTGGGCGTCTTGCAGTTACAGCTTCTATTGCTTGACATTTGGTAAGCTTACCACTCGTTGGTCTCATCCTCCTGAACAGGAAAGCTCATCTCTAGGATTGTTTTGAAAGTATAAAATGAAAGTGTATTTACCAAGTATGTTGGAATTATTTTTTCAAATGGCTACTACTTTACTCTGAGCTGTTAATAACTCATTCTTAATCCTTTTAGAGGAGACATTCCTAATTGTATTTCTTCCTTGATGATTGCAGGCCAGGACAATGAAAACATCTCAGTGTCTCTGTCTTCTAAATATAAGACTTTCCCTTTGTTAGGTCTTAGGAGAAATTTCTAAAATCCTACTGATTTAGGATCCTACTAAAAGTTTTTTCTCTACATCATAAATTTGACTGTGGCTCTAGCAGAGGTTGGATTAGGTAGTAAGGACATAATGGTTGGAGTGGGATTAGACACACAACTTTTAACAATAAGAAGATAAATTAACTCATTATTACTTGAATTATTTAATGCTTAAATTAGGGCTGAAGATCTGGACTAGTGTCATCCCCTGAATCATTTATGAAATTAATATGTATTTACTCAGCAAACATGGTTTGAATGCTTGTTATCAGTGTGAGGCGTGACAATGCTGTTGTAAAGTGAGAGCGTTGAAAAGGACCTGCTGCTGCTGCTGCTGCTAAGTCGCGTCAGTCGTGTCTGACTCTGTGCGACCCCATAGACAGCAGCCCACCGGGCTCTCCCACCCCTGGGATTCTCCAGGCAAGAATACTGGAGTGGGTTGCCATTTCCTTCTCCAGTGCATGAAAGTGACAAGTGAAAGTGAAATCTCTCAGTCGTGTCCGACTCTTAGCGACCCCATGGACTCAGCCTACCAGGCTCCTCCCTCCATGAAAAGGACCTAAGTGCATCTAAACCAAGCCTTGTATTGAGTGGGAAATTGAAGCCCCTTGTATTAAGAGTGCACTAGAGTCTGGTCCCGGTTTGAGGTGCCACCTGAGCTAGGCTTGTCACACACTTGGGAGTTGCTCAGCTGTACCACCTAGGACTTCTGAGTATGGGTGTAAGGTTCTTGTTACTTACGTTGTAGTCATCTGAGATTTGTGTATTTCCTATAGTTGTATACTTTATTACAACAGTTTTCCAGCAGATGGCATTCAAGTGCCTTGAGGAAGAGGCACCTTTTTCTTATTCACACAGGAGCCCTGGTGTGAAGTCACTTGAATCAAGAAGGACAAGAAGGTTAATGGAGCAGAATGAAAAAAGGAAGCAGTTAGGGCCTTGCTTAACTGAAGAATATGGCAGAAACAGAAATAAAGCCTAAGAGACAGTGAAGGAACAGCAAGAGAAATAATTCTATTTACTTGTGCAAATAGTGTCTTTGCCACAGCAGTGTTATGTGTGAGCGTTTAGATTTAGATGTTGTTTCCGGGTGGGATTTGAGCTCTGATACATTACTGTGTTTCCAAGAACTGTCTGCAGTGGTTTTAAATCGCCCATTTCCCAAGGTCACTGAAAGTGATACAGGATCTCAGTTTAGTTACACAGATGAGGGAGGGAATTCCAGTTGTGACACACGTCGCTGCCATATTCATCGGTACTCTGGCTCCTCCCCTCCTGAGAGACGTAAGGCCCACGCCTAGAACTATTTCTCTCGGAAATGTAGAGTTGGAAGGAAATGCCTGTTTGTTGCCAATTACTCACCGGGAATCAGGACTTCCTCATCTTTTTCTTTGACTAATAGTTTCCCCTCAAAAATCACCCTTTCTTCACGGCACAGTGTCCAGAGCCTAGACTTAGAGGCTCAGAGTCTAGCTAGTGGCTTGTTTGTGATCTGGGGCAAGTTTGGGTGTGTTTCCATCTACTGAAAGAGAGCATGGATCTCATCTCACCAGATTATCTTAAGCAGAAGAATTACATGAAAACTGCTCTGTATGCCATGAAGTCCAGGAGCTGTGGAAGAGGGAGGAAGTATGCACAGCTCTCACACTGTTTATAGAAACCCCTATGATAGGATCTTCGGGACTTCACCCTCACTGCTAAAGTAAGAACCTAGGGAGCCAGTGCCTAAAAAGTCTGTGGTGTGAATGGAACAGTTTCACGTTCTTTGGGCAGAGGGCCTGCTGGTTCTCTAGCTGCCGCCCTGACTTTGTCTAAGCACAGGCAGGTGAACCTAGCAGCATCCCTTCTCTTTGATATTGAAGAAAGAAGGAATGTCTTAAGAGGAAATGTCTTTTTCTTATCAGGTAAGGAGAGCTGCTTCGAGAGAATTGTGTCGAGGTTTGGAAAAAAAGTCACATATGTAGTGATTGGAGATGGACGAGATGAAGAAATTGCAGCCAAACAGGTAACCATGGCAAAAAACATAGTCTATATGCGAATACATTGAGCAATTAGAAGAATCCTAAAACTCGGAAATTATAGCAATCTATTGTGCATTTACACTGTTTTCCCTTCCTCTCCCATTTTTTCTTTCTTTTTTAAAAAATTTATTTGGCTGCGCTGGGTCTTAGTTGAGGCATACAGGGTCTTTTAGTTGTGGCATGCAGACTCCTATTTGTGGCTTGTGGGATTTAGTTCCCCGACCAGGGATTGAACCCAGGCCCCTGCATTGGGAGCATGGAGTTTTAGCCACTGAACCACAGGGAAGCCCCCATTTTTCTTTTATCAAAAGAAGCAAAAGGGTCATTCCCAGGGTGAGACTCCACTACCAAAAAGACCAATCATTCAGACTTTCCTAGGGTTTGGATTCTCAAAAAACCAGTGTGATCAACTGGGAGTTGTTTCGAGAAAGTCCTGCCTGCTCCTGAGCCCTGGAAAAATTATCCCGATGTTAACCTCCTTTCTGCCGCTACTGCTGCTAAGTCACTTAAGTCGTGTCCGACTGTGTGACCCCATAGATGGCAGCCCACCAGGCTCCCCCATCCCTGAGATTCTCCAGGCAAGAACACTGGAGTGGGTTGCCATTTCCTTCTCCAATGAGTGAAAGTGAAAAGTGAAAGGGAAGTTGCTCAGTCGTGTCCAACTCTTCGCGACCCCATGGACCGCAGCCCACCAGGCTCCTCTGTCCATGGGATTTTCCAGGCAAAAGTACTGGAGTGGGGTGCCATCGCCTTCTCCAAACCTCCTTGCTAAGCAGTCCCAACTCCAGGTCATCCCTTTTTAATACAGGGAACAGCAGATGAAAAAAGTCTTGGCTATGAAGACACATTCATGTTTCTCGTTGCATCCATTTATTAGCTCTGTGACTTTGGACAGTTTACTTACTCTATTTTGAGAGTCTACACCTGCTAAATGGACCTACAGAAGTTCTTTCCCTCTCTACCTCAGTTTTCTTCCAGCAGTTTCTTAGACATGGAGGCACTGGGTTGCCAGCTAGAACCATCTGCCCTGATTTTTTTCCATCTAGTTAACACACAAACCTTCAGCAGCTGTTAATGAACTACGTTTGGTAGTCAGTGGCATCAATACCTAATTATGTTTTCATTTGCCACTCTAGGTAGCAATTCAAGGACTTTCTTCAAGGGTTTGTTTCTGTTTTTTTTTTTTTCATATGTTATCTCCAAAACTTTAAAGTGCTTGTTACCCTCTGGGGAAGTTACTAGTGGGTGTAGGTGCTGCTACTTCTTGGTCTAAAGAAGGGAGTGGGGAAGATAACAACTCAAGTATTATCAGACTTCATGTCTCCAAGTAGATGCCGCAGACTATAGCCATTGGAAAATGTCTTAGAGCTCCATCCAGGTCAGTCTCCTCCCTGTGAGGGATCTTTTCTGCAGCCTCTTTGCCAGAAGACTTTCTGTCAAGTCCTTGCTTGAGTATACCTAAGGATGAGGAAACTGCTTCTCAGGTATCCTGTTCCACTATGGAGTTGTTCAGGTTCTTAGAATGTTCCTCCTTCCATTGAACTTAACATTTCTCCTTTGCTTCCTGGTCTTAATCTCGTATTGCTGAGCACAAGTCGTCTTCTCTTTTTTTTCTTTTTCTTCTTTTTCGGCTGTGATGGGTATTTTTGTTGAAGCGTGCAAGGACTTCTCTGTAGTTGCGATCCTTAGGCTTCTCTTAATTGCTGAGCACAGGCTCTAGAGGGCACAGGCTTCAGTACTTGGAGCATTTGGGATCTTAGTTCCCTCACCAGGGATCGCATTGGAAGGTAGATTCTTAACCACTGGACACCAGGGAAGCCCTCCTCTTCTGTATATTAAAGACCTTTAAAAATATTATATGTGAGCAATAGGCTTGAAAAAGCACTGAGCTCCATGCCAAAAAGAACTGTGTTCTCAGGACTTTCAATATTCCGGGTAACTTGCAACCAGTCTGAACAAGATGATTAGTAAAGCTAACCTCCATCGACTTGATAGAACATGTTTTCCACCACTCAATGTTTTTCAAAGCTTTTCTTTAAAATGTGACTTCCAGAATGGCACACAGTATTCTGTACATGACTGATCACCTAAGATAGTGGGATTATTATTTCCTTTTTTTAAAATATTAATTTATTTATTTTAATTGGAGGCTAATTACTTTTCAGTATTGTATTGGTTTTGCCATATATCAACATGAATCCTCCACGGGTGTACACGTGTTCCCCATCCTGAACCCGCCCCATACCATCCCTCTGGGTCATCCCAGTGCACCAGCCGCAAGCATCCTGTATCATGCATTGAACCTGGACTATTATTTCCTTGATCTCTATGTTGTGCATCTTGGTCATGAACAAGATTTGGGCCTGAAGCTCTGCATCTAATAGAAAATAGACTTTGTAAGAAAATGTCCAGCTTAGTTCAGTTGCTCAGTCGTGTCCGATTCTTTGTGACCCCATGAACCGCAGCATGCCAGGCCTCCCTGTCACCAACTTCCAGAGTCCACCCAAACCCATGTCCATTGAGTCAATGATGCCATCCAACCATATCATCCTGTCATCCCTTTCTCCTCCTGCCCTCAATCTTTCCCAGCATCAGGGTCTTTTCAAATGAGTCAGCTCTTCGCATCAGGTGGCCAAAGTATTAGAGTTTCAGCTTCAGCATCAGTCCTTCCAATGAACACCCAGGACTGATCTCTTTTAGGATGGACTGGATGAATCTCCTTGCAGTCCAAGGGACTCTCAAGAGTCTTCTCCAACACCACAGTTCAAAAGCATCAATTCTTTAGCGCTCACTTTCTTCACAGTCCAACTCTCACATCCATACATGACCACTGGAAAAACCATAGCCTTGACTAGACGGACCTTAGTCGGCAGAGTATAAGGATGGTGTCATCTGCATATCTGAGGTTATTGATATTTCTCCCAGCAATCTTGATTCCAGCTTGTGCTTCTTCCAGCCCAGCGTTTCTCATGATATACTCTGCATGTAAGTTAAATAAGCGGGGTGACAATATATAGCCTTGACGTACTCCTTTTCCTATTTGGAACCAGTCTGTTGTTCCATGTCCAGTTCTAACCATTGCTTCCTGACCTGCATACAGGTTTCTCAAGAGGCAGGTCAAGTGGTCTGGTATTCCCATCTCTTTCAGAATTTTCCACAGTTTATTGTGATCCACACAGTCAAAGGCTTTGGCATAGTCAATAAAGCAGAAATAGATGTTTGTCTGGAACTCTCTTGCTTTTTCCATGATCCAGCAGATGTTAGTTTGATCTCTGGTTCCTCTGCCTTTTCTAAAACCAGCTTGAACATCTGGAAGTTCACGGTTCATGTATTACTGAAGCCTGGGCTTGGAGAATTTTGAGCATTACTTTACTAGCGTATGAGATAAGTGCAATTGAGTGGTAGTTTGAGCATTCTTTGGCATTGCCTTTCTTTGGGATTGGAATGAAAACTGACCTTTTCCAGTCCTGTGGCCATTACTTAGTTTTCCAAATTTGCTGACATATTGAGTGCACTTTCACAGCATCATCTTAGGATTTGAAATAGCTCAACTGGAATTCCATCACCTCCACTAGCTTTGTTCATAGTGATGCTTCCTTCCTAAGGCCCACTTGACTTCACATTCCAAGATGTATGTGAAAATGTAATATTACAAAATAATATTGTATTAATACTGATTTCTTACATGGGTCATCTTACTTGATCTGAGTATCCTACACAGTATCTAGAACAAGTACATCTTAAAGCACAGAGTTACCACTGCAACCTAATTAAAATCGCTCACATATGTTAAGTGTATACAAAGTCCCTATGTGCATACGCAGTCGCTCACTCACGTCCAACTCTTTGCAAGCCATGGACTGCATGCAGCCCACCAGACTCCTCTGTCCGTGGAACTTTCCAGGTAAGAATATTGGAGTGGGTTGCCATTTCTTACTCCAGAGTATCTTCCCGACACAGGGATCAAACCCATGTCTCCTACATTGGCAGGTGGATTCCTGACCACTGTGCCACAGGGGAAGTACAAAATCCTTATACATATTTGATCAGTATAATGATCTTACAGTGTGGGTAGCAGTAGAGAGGGTTCCAAGTACTTTGGGGAGAGGTCTGTGGAGGAAGGGGTATGGATGAATATGAGGTCCCAGAAGAAGTTGAGTTAACCAGTTACCCCTGCTCCCCTTCCAGCACAACATGCCCTTCTGGAGGATCACAAACCACGGAGACCTGGTGTCCCTCCACCAGGCTTTGGAGCTTGATTTTCTCTAAAAACTGGAATGAAGAGCCTTCCCCATGAGCTCCTTTTCACTCCTCTAAGGGAGCCGGAGACCGGAACCAGCTGGGAATTCTCTCTCTCTTTCTCCATGGAATGCTGGCGAGAACACAATCAAAACCAACAGCTGCAAGAGATGAAGCTGATTTTTGCTATGTGTGAGCTGCAGCCCCGTGTTCATCCTCGCACAGGAGCAGGAGATAGTTGGATTGAGAGAACAATAGACTCACCGCAGCTACAGTGCTTTTAATTCTTCTGGGTTTTTTTTGTTTGTTTGTTTTATTTTGTTTCAAAAAAATGAAGAAAAAGAAAAGGAAATCCTTGGGGCAGAGTTGCACTCTGCATCCATGACCAGATTGAGAACTGCTATTAACTTGTGGTGATAGGATAAACGCAGCAGACTTTTATAATAACATCTCTTGCAGTCTTTGTAATCTCCTTAGCTGTAGAACATACTCCCAGTGAATGTATATGTTATTTTTATAGGTAAGGGTCTGGTTTCTCTGAAGTAGATTCCCCTCCCCCTTTCTTTTTCTAGCAAGAAAGGGTTGTGTAAAGTTTCCTTGGAAAATCGCAACTGAAATATCTGAGATGCCTCTCTGTGACGGTAGCAGCTCCTTAGCTGCCCCAGTGGTCTGCCCGCGAGGCTGGGCTCCTTCCCACTCTTCCACCTCCTGGTTGGCTGAACTGTGGGGCCTGGGACACTGATTAATTTTAGACTTTGCTGTTTCCCATCCTAGAAGCCTTAGTCCCCTTCCCAATCCCTCTCCCTTTTTGACCAAATGGCACAACCCTAGAAACTCTTCTTAGTAAATTTTCAGCCTTTCAGCTTGACTCTTCGTCAAAGCTAACGAGGGCTTACCTTCAAACTGGAGAGAAGACCTAAGGCTTCCTAGGAATTTCCACTTCTTTGGCCCTTGAAACAGGAAGATTCCAACTTTTCCTCCTGCAGAGAAGTGCCCTTCCCCAACAAAGGCCATCCCCACCGGGCCTCCCCCTTCTCAGTCATCAGTGCCAGGCTCGCCCACCCTCTGCACCTCCTATCTACCCCCTCACCCAGCTCTGGCCAGTCCCCAGGCTTTGAACCCACGTAGTGAAGCCTGAGAAAAGGCTCATGACCGCATTTTGGCCAAAACTACTAAGGGATTTGACTTCATCCTCTGAATCCTTTAAGCCCTGTGAGTGGTGTCCTGGGCATGTATTTTCCCAGATCTCGGCCTGAAACTGAAGACTAAATGGCTGTGATCAAAGCCCAGTTTTCCCATGGGATCCGCTTCCCACTTCTCAAGTCCCTTTCTAAAATGCGAAACTCGAAAGCCAGAAAAACTCACCTGATCTAAATGAAGTTGTAGATCCCCTACGCCATGCCTGAAAACTCAACCGTGGGCCAAATGCAGGAACATCTCCCAACCTGACCTCTGGGAAGTTGGGTGGGTGCCCGGGCATGAGTCACAACCTTTAGTCCAGCTGTATTTGTGGATGCCCCACCCTCCATGAGCAGCCTGGGCACGTGCTCAGGCCGCATAAACTTCCTTAGAGCTCAGGAAGTTTAGCCTCTCCCAGGTTGCATGGAGAGAGATGATTTTATAAGCACCTCAGAGAAATGCAGTCTGGGTCCTTAGCAGGTGGCGTCCTTGACCAACCACAGCCATCACTGCTTAAACTCAGAGGTTCAGCGTATCCACTTGGGGATGCTCCCAGCACAAAAGGGGCCAGATTCCCTCTAATGCCAGATCACCCAGAGAAAGGCTGGTGTACACATTCCTTCAGAACGGACTGAGAAAGCGCTTCATAACTCAGTTGTAGGGAAGAGGTGTTTGGAGAGGAGCTCAAATAGTGCACATCACCAAGCTGCCTCTTCGGCCTGTTTGCTTTGGACGGGGGAGGATATATAGTCTGAGGCGGACCTTCTTGGTCCGAGTTCACCATAGTTGCCCAGATGCTGCTCTGTCTTGCTTGATAAGTGATCTTAGCATGCTCTAGGGTGCATGGTGGATCTTTACTTCCAGGCCCCTCCACGCCCACCCCGTCCTGCCAGTAGAGCTGTTGGTTTCTTGCCCTGCACATAGGCCACCCGGTTGGTGCTGTGCTTCAGGCTGGTGAGACTGCAGAGCGGTCCGCGCATCATGTACACACACACACACACTCACACACTTTCCTCTGCTTGCCTGCTGGGAGCTCTTTATTCCTAGAGTATGACTTGGGACTTCTTTTCCGATGGCCTTTTCCCTCCTGCTCTGACTGCACAGCTTAGGTCTTTGCAAAAGGAACTTGAAACTGGCTGAGAGAGGTGAGGACGCTCCCTGGGCAGTGCCGTCTTTGCTCTTTTCTGGTTGTTCAGAGGGCAGACAGGAAATGGGAGCTTCCTGGCTCCTCTTTGCCAAAATGAATCGTCCAGGGAACCCAGTGCTCTTCAGTAAACCTGGTTTCCTCCACAGCACAGAGATCCCGAGAGGAAAGCAAGTGGGCAGAGCAGCAAGCTCTTGGAGGCTGAGGTCCAAAGGACACTATGGGTCCTTCTCGTTTAGGGGGAAGCCCTCTACTAGAAAGAGTCCCCACCCGATGAGTCCCTTTCCCAGCTGGGCACTGTGGGTTCTATAAGATGGGTCTGCACGTTTCATGGTGAGAGCTGGGCCATCTCTAGTAAGAGATCTGGAATTGTCAGCCGTGTCCTGGGTCTAAGAGGTGGTTTTCCTTTCGAATGTAAAACTGACTGTGCCTTAGCATCACCCTGTCCAGTGCCCCTGGGGCACCAGGTGGTGGCCAGGAGAGTGGATGCCTGCTCCAGATCTAGATGCCTAGTGGGGCTTTTGTTTGTTTGGGGATATTTCTGTCTTCTGCTCTGCAACTGGGGGGAGCAAACCTAGTGTCCCAGGAGACTTTGTGCCACAGCTTGTTCGCAGTTTACACAAACTTGTTCGCGTTAAAGATCCAAGCAGAATCTGACGGGCCAACTCCAGCTGCAGCATATGGAGCGTCTCAATGTTCACTGCCTTGAATGGGTGTCAGTGCCACTGAACCAAGGGGGAGAGGGGTTAAGGGGTGGAGCCACACACTCGCTCTCCCTGGGGGAGTGATGGCTGAAACCATGGGGTGGTGAGGTTCGGGCCTTCCTCTCCTTGCTCCTGCAGAAGGGGGCATTAGGACCCCTCTTAAGCCAAGCTTCTGTTTCTCACCACTAAATCAGTTTCCCTTTTCATTCAAAAGCTGAAACTCCCCAAATACTCAAGCTGTAGAAGCCAAATTGAAATTCTTAGATTTTGAAGTATCTATCTTAAGATAACCATGAGACAACATCTAGTTCTGGCCCACCTCTGATCAGCAGGCCCTGTCCCTTCCTCTCCCGAGTCAGAGAGCTCTAGCACACAAGGTTACTTGGCTAGTTCCTAATGCACTGATGGGAGCCATCCCATTAAGGACGACTTCTACTCGAAACATGACCCTCTGGACTTCAGGTGCCTCACTTATCAGGAAAAGGCATTGATTGGATATATTTATGTGACTGCGGGCATTTGTGGCTGTCGAGTCCTTGACCATAATGTTATATGTAATGGGAACTATCTTATAAACTTGAAAAAATAAAGTTTTTATTTTCTATATGGTTTGCTCCTGTGTCTTTTCTGAGTAGGATCAACCCAGTTGCCTAGCTGAGTAGGCTCCTGAGTCAGGCTTCAAAAAAAATATGCAGAGCTTGTTAGAAAGATGACACCCTCTCAATAACTTCATCATTAATTTCACCAAAAAAAAACCCAACAAAACCCAACAGAACTATCTCAGTACAGATAAATGAGAAAATAAATATTTTAAAATAATTTTAAAGGGAAAGTTTCTCTCAATTCTTTCGAAAAATATTGCTTTTCAAAGTTTAGGACTGGAATGCCAAGAGATTTAATTTGCTGTCAAATGTGCTGAAATTTAATTACTAAGAAATCAATACCTTGCTGTGCTGAGCTTAAAATGCAAAAGCAATAAAGCCAACAAATTGATATCAAACTGTTTGATTGGCTTGTTTTCATGTTACATTAGCTAATTTTTTCTCTCTTCATTTTTTTAGATTTGAGTCGGACTTTTCATTGGTCTGGAAGACGAGTCCTTTTGCCTTTTATTCCAAATAAGACTAGAATTGGATTCTAGCTTCCAAATACCATCCATGTCAGACTATAAGATATATTTTTCCCCAGATAAATTCCCCCAGAGAAGAGGTTTTCTTGTATACTGGGGCATTAAATCTTTTGCTCAGAAGGTGCATATTTTGAGCTGAGCCACATTGTGTAGTTGAAGTAAACGCGTTCATTGGTCAGAAGTACATCAGAGTATCAATTACCTTTTGAGCCCAAAGAGCAAAACATCTCCTCTTCCAAAAGGTGTAATATCTGCACATTTCTCAAGAACCTTTCCAGTGGCAAGTTAAAATGAGCAAATCAAGAGTTTCTTTATTCTTCAAAAACAATGTTCTTAACATTTAAAAAAAAAATAGTCTTCAAAAGAAATTTTTAATTGCAAGTAATATCGCTGTCATCTTTTTAATAAAAATTCTTGATTGTGTACTTATTTACAAATGAAACCACTCAATTCCACAGCTTTTTAAGCTACAGGCCTATTATCCTCATTTGACAGTTTCATCTAAAGGGAGTCTATGTAGATGAGAGCTTAGCCAAGATGATCTCCCCTGAGCCTAGTCTTCCACATATCACAGGAAGAAGTAGAGAAAAGTAGAAAGTGTTTCTATTTTACTGAAGTATAATTGATAGCAAGTATTCGTTTGAGTGGACTCAGGAACTGCTTATGTTTGCGGCTAGGTTGGCCACTAAGACCAGGGATTTCTAAAGGTCAGGCCTGCCCTCCTGAGGTCTCAACCCTTGATATTCCCTCTGAATTGAGAAGAAAAACAATTTTGCTTTTGCGTGTGTGTTTAAATATATTCAATTGAATGGTCTTTTTTTGAAGTTACATATCCTTTCATAAGGTGATAGAGATAATAGATGGTGGTAGTTTTTACTGCCCTTTTATATATATATACACACATATATACTAATACATAGTATTTTTTAAATATTTTATTATTTATTTATTTGGCTGTGCCAGGCGTTAGTTGCAGCATGAGGGATCTTCAGTTTTCACTGCGGCATGTAAACACTTAGTTGTGGCATGTGGGGTCTAGTTCCCTGACCACAGATCGAACTCAGGCAGGCCCTCTGCTTTGGGAGCATGGCGTCAGCCACAAGACCACCAGAGAAGTCCTTACTACCCTTTTTTATTAAAATTAACTTAGCAAACATGTTGGCCATTTTACTGGTTCATGAAATTTAAATGTCTGGAAATCATTGAACTAAGTGATGCTGGAGATGCTTTCTGCCTCTACCATTCTGTGTGTATAAAAAGCACCAGCATCATCTTCCCACAGCCTCTCTGCTCCCAGCCCTCATCTCTGTCAGCGTTGGCCCCAGGCCAACATGACTGCTAGAAGCCCTCCTTCATCCAGGCACTGCTGACTTGGCATCCAGGATAAAGCACATGTCACCCTCACCTCCTTTAGGGCTCATCACTTTCTCAGGGAGGCCTTGCCAGCCATTCTATATAAAATTATATCAATAACTCCCACCCCTAACACACATACTTTACTTCCCCTACCTTCTTTTTCTTTGAGCACTTAACACTGTCTGATAGACTCTGTTAATTGTGTCTCCACCAGATGAATGAATAATAGACCCTCCTGGGTCCCTTCCCAGTGATGATGAACCTTTCCTTCTGTCTCCAGCACCCTTTTCTTGCTCCTTGTTTCTCCGAACCACAGACCTCCCAGAACAGCAAAAAGTTCCACCTCCCCGACAGTTCAGTTCAGTTCAGTTCAGTCGCTCAGTCGTGTCCGACTCTTTGCGACCCCATGAATCGCAGCACGCCAGGCCTCCCTGTCCATCACCATCTCTCGGAGTTCACTCAGACTCACATCCATCGAGTCAGTGATGCCATCCAGCCATCTCATCCTCGGTCGTCCCCTTCTCCTCCTGCCCCCAATCCCTCCCAGCATCAGAGTCTTTTCCAATGAGTCAACTCTTCGCATGAGGTGGCCAAAGTACTGGAGTTT
>SJYT01030735.1:70989-88219 GCA_006410635.1 Cephalophus harveyi
CTGGAAGAAACACAAGCTGGAATCAAGATTGCCGGGAGAAATATCAATAACCTCAGATATGCAGATGACACCACCCTTATGGCAGAAAGTGAAGAGGAGCTAAAAGGCCTCTTGATGAAAGTGAAAGAGGAGAGTGAAAAAGTTGGCTTAAAGCTCAACATTCAGAAAACGAAGATCATGGCATCTGGTCCCATCACTTCATGGGAAATAGATGGGGAAACAGTGGAAACAGTGCCAGACTTTATTTTTTTGGGCTCCAAAATCACTGCTGATGGTGACTGCAACCTCCCCGACACCATAGCACAAATCCATATCCCCTGTGTCATCACTCCCACACTCCCACTGAGCTCCCGGCAAAAAGGCCTTTCTTCATGTGCACTCCTGAATTCACTTCCTGGTACCAAGTGTTGTGGCTACTCCTCCAGGCCCAGCAGCAGAGCTGGTTAAGAGCACACACTACAGTCAGCCCAGATCTGGGTTCTGATGCTCACCTGAGCGGTCATCCCCATGCTGGCTCACCAGCTCTTGATGCTCAGAAGACAGGATGGAGAAGTCTTAGCTCAGCCAGCCCTCTTCTCTGCCCCCAGGGGCTTCACCATCTTGGAGCAGTGGATTATGTGTCCCTGACCCCTTTTTTCCAGGCAGCTTTGAACTTGGCAGTAGATTCAATGACACAATTAGGCTGGAAGATACCATGAGGTTTTAATAATAATCTAATAACACTGTTCAACAAAAACAACATACACATGTCTCCCACAGAGACATAGAAACACACACCTCTTCCTCCCGCACAGACTCTGAGGTAGAAAATAACACCGCCTGAAGTATAAAAAAATACTCAACAGGCTGAGCCATGGCCCAGACCACAGGTTCACAAGGAACCTGGCTGAAAGGTCGCCCCTTGAGAGCGGGGGCAGAGGCTGGGCCAGCTGCACTCCAGGCAGCTGGGCATCCCTGGCTTCTAGCATGAAAGCCTGCTCTCGGGTAGCTGGAGAGGGTAGGGGCTGAAACAAATGGCAGCTGATCTGCGAAGAGCAGAATGATGCTCCTGGCATGTAAAAGGCCTTTGGTAAACATCTGCTGAATGAATTGAATGACTGGAGGGGGACAATTCCGAAGAATACATCCTGGAGGTTCTGGGGCCTTTCAGGCCTGGGCAGGGCAACCAAGGGTGAAAAGCACCTCCACCAGTTATTTCAGAGGTAGCCAAGGAGGCAGAAATGCCAACACGGATGTTCTGGCATGTGTGGGTGGGGGAAGAGTGCAGGGGAGGGTCTCTTCTTTCCTCCCAAAGTGTCTCATACATAACTGGGGCCCTCGACCCACCAGGGCCCAGCCCTTCTCATCTAGTTCTCCTCCTTGATGGCGGACCTCTGTCTTAACTCAACTCGTCTCCAGTACCTGGCACAGATCAGGCATCAAGGGCCCATTGAGTGAATCGAGGCCCATAGCAGCATTAGTAGCTTATCTTCATTCTACCAACCGATTCCATCTGGCCTCAGGTCTCCCTGGCTGGGTCTGACCCTGCCTCAAAGGACACCATTCACCTCTCCCTTCCATGGCAAAACAGCTTCATCCCTCGGCTTGGGGAAAAAGTTCTTAGCCAGGTGGGCTATACGTCTGTTCTGCGGGAGCTGACGTTCCTCAAGGGAGCGGAGAGCCCAGGCCCCGTCCACCTGGTCCGGCTCCCAGCGGCGGCTAGGGTGCAGCCTGCAGTAGTAGGCCAGCCGCAGAGCCAGCCCCAGGAGGAAGCAGAGGCCGGCCGCAGGCAGCAGGCCCTGCAGCAGGCGCCCGCTGGGCAGCCAGGCGCTCTGGGTCGCCCAGGCCACCACCAGGAGAAGGCTGTCACTCAGCAGGAACACCAGGTGGATGGTGGCGCGGCCTCGGGTGTGGCCCTCAGCCACATTGAACCAGGAGAAATACAGGATGGTGGCCACGGTCGCCCGGTACAGCCACTCAGAGTGGGGACCTGGCATAAAGTCCGTGCCCTGCAGCCAGACCCAGAGGAGGAACACCAGCCACAGGCCCAAGAAGTGCAGGGCCACGTAGCGGGGGAAGAGGGCTGAGAAGAGGGCCACGACCAGCACCCGGGGCCACAGCAGCAGCAGGTTCCACAGGAAGTAGATCACGGAGGCGCCCACTCCCAGGAGAGGCTTGGCGGGGAGGCAAGTGCGCAGGGCCCGGTGGTAGTCGAGCAGCGCCCACGAGATGCCCACAAAGGACGTACAGATGCTGACCCCTGTGAAGAAGAGTAGACAGGTGAGCCCTGCGGGCAGCCGGCAGGCGCTCCCCTGAGGTGGGTATTAGAGCTCCCAGTTTGTTGAAAAGTACAGCTGGAGCACAGTAAGTTCATACAATCCTACCAGAGCTCCCATCCATATGGAGTCTGTCCTTCACCACAAACCCTTCAAGTGCTACCCCTGTTACATTTTTCAAGGATGAGACTGTGTTACTTAACACCCTCATCAGCACCCGTCGCCCAGCATCGGGTACCCCCTGGGCCTTGGCCCCACCCTGAGCACATTCCGAAATCCTTCCTTTCCTTGAAGAGTCCATGCCTTTCTTGAATCGGAACCCCAGCAGTCCAGTTCCCCTTTTCTTAACCTCAGAAAGGGAAGCAGGAACTCCCACAGGGTGACGACAAGCCTCGAGCTGAAGCCGCCTCCTGGGGGCCAGAAGGGATGTCCCTGCTACGTGACATCCCCTACCCTCCTCCCTTCCACCCTCGGACCAGGCCCTGGTTTTCATTTTCCAAGACATCCGCCTCCCACCTCCTGGCTGCCCATCCTAGACTAGAAGCACCAGGCCCTCCAAGGAGGGCTGGAAGCATCTCTAGACAGCTTCCTCCCTGGCCCCCTTCCTACCTCATCCGGTCAACAGATGTTCTCTGGGAGCCTGCTGTGGGTTGGGATCACACTCCCAGCCTGGAATCAGCTCTGTGGCCTCCCTAACTACTCCGCCCTCAGGGTCTTTGCCTGCCTGATGTTCCTCCAGCTGCCCCACGTGCTGCATTCTCTGACCTGACAAGCGGTGCCCTTGCTTATTAGGGAGACCCACTCCCTACTTCCTCTGGCCTACTCCTCCTTACCCTGCAAGTTCTGGCTTGACTGTCCCCTAGAGTCACCCATCCTGACACCATCCCACCCATCTCCGCCATGCGGGTCCTATACCAGCCCACCTCTGTCTGGAGTCTCATTTCCTTATCTCTGAGCTCCTTCCGGGTAGAAAACAGATTTTGCCCCCCGGGGATCCCTCAGCAGCCTAGTAGCTGGCATATAGCAGTAGCTGAAGAAATGTTTGCTAAACAAAAGTTGGGAAAATCCACTTCTTCCCTCAGTTTCCCATCCCCACTGGTCCATACACACAGGGCAGATGGTCTCCACTTAGCCCTGGTCCTGGATACCCACTGGTCTCAAAAAGACAAAAACACAGCCATCCCTCAGAATCCACAGGGGATTGGTTCCCCAAATCCACAGGCGCTCAAGTCCCTAATATAAAGTGGGGTAATAGGGTTGGCCCTCGGAATCTGCGAGAGCAGAATCCACGGAGAGGGCTGACGGTATGTGCCCAGTGAGTGCTGTGCATCCCAGGGAGAATCACGTCACCTTTCAGCCCCGCTTTCCTCACGTGTAAAATGGAGATAGAGGGTGCTATGAATGTAACAACGACAACGTAGCACTTTGCACTGTGCTGACCAAGAACAGGGGCTCAATCGTGACAGCTGCCACTACTGTTTTGTTTTTCCCCAATTAATATTGCAGAACCAGATGAGCAAACGGAAAGGACCCTTGAAGATGGAGTCCAACTCCCCAACTTGTACGACCGTGGAAACTGAGGCCAGAGAGGGAAAGACTCTCTAAGTCCCGCAGCGAATGGCGGCAGAGCCAGGACTGGCTCCTCGGGAGGCTGTGCCACGCGCAGGAGCAGGTGTGCGAGGGTGGAGACGGGAAAGTGGAGAGCCTGAATCAGATGTGAGCTGGAGTCCTAACTTGGCGGCCAGCTGGCATGTGACCTTGGGCCACTCACTTCCCTAAAAACCCTCTCAAAGCTGCTCATTGCACAAACCTCTCCTGTGGTTTATGAAGCCACCTGCTTTCTTCCCTTTCAGATCACTCCACTGGCTTTACTGTAACTGCATGCTTTACAGTCTGTGGTCCTGGTGTCTGTCTGCTTATTCACTGTGGTGTCTCTAACACACGGACAGGCACAGAGGTGCTCCATAGAGACTTAAGTGTACAAAGGTGCTCAATAATGTCTCTGTTGATTAACTGATTCCTTATCAGACGTTAGGCACCCAGCATACATTATCTGTTATGTTCAAACTAGTAAAAATAGTAAAAATACTGTAGACTTATTAGGCACTAGGCCTTCTATGCATCACTTCACTTAAAAACTTTTCATTCACCTTATGAGGAAGGATCATCGACTATGTCCATTCTACAGATGAGAATAATAGCTCAGAGAGATAGAGTCCTCTTTGTCCAAACTCAAGGCTGGAGCATGACTTTGGATTGGAACCCAGACCTGCCTCTCTAAAGGACATTCCCCTATTTTCTAAACAGCCTTTATGAAAAGAGAAAACCTTTCTGACGTTTGTGGGCAACTTTCCCAAGGCGTGAAGGTGCGGGGGGGTGTCGGGGAGTGGTGGGCAGGGGTGGCTGGCCTTGGGCCTGACACTCACACTGGTAGTACTCAGCGCGGCCGCTCTGCAGTACGATGGCCAGCACCAGGGTGAGCTGCGGGGTCGTCTCCAGGAAGGTCTCGAAGAGTCGCAGCATGCTGATGTCCAGGGAGAGGAAGTCGGCGTAGGCCAGGTCAAACTCAGAGGGGACCTCCTGCCGCCACACCAGCAGCCCCTGCTGCAGCCCCTGCACACACCTAGGCAGCACATGCGATGCCCCAAGGGGCCCGGTTAGCATCCAGTGGCATTCTTCCTTCCCTCCCCACTGAACAGATGCAGACAGGCTCCAATCCTGGCTTGTCACGTACACGCAATGGTACCTTGGGCAAGCGACTTAACCTCCCTGAACTTGTTTCTTCATCTGTGAAATGGGGGTAGATTACTGCTCCTGCTCCTGCAGTAGCCACCATTCCAAGCTCATAACTAACCTTGTCCCATTTCCTCCTTTACAACATCCCCATTTTACAGATGGGGAAACAGGACCAAAGAGCGAATGAGCAGTGGAAACAGGATTTGGACTCCAAGCTGTCTGAATTTGAAAGATGTACCATGAAAGTGCCTAAAGTGATCGTTCTCAAATTTCAGCAAGCCTAAGAATTTCTCAGTGGAAAAGACCCTGATGCTGGGAGGGATTGGGGGCAGGAGGAGAAGGGGACGACAGAGGATGAGATGGCTGGATGGCATCACCGACTCGATGGACATGAGTTTGGGTAAACTCTGGGAGTTGGTGATGGACAGGGAGGCCTGGCATGCTGCGGATTCATGGGGTCGCAAAGAGTCAGACATGACTGAGCGACTGAACTGAACTGAACTGAAGAATTTCTTAGGATCCTGTGGGGAAGGGGAGCCATGGAGAGCTTCTGAGCACAGATGAGACAGGTCCTACTGTGCTATAGAAAGAGCACCCAGGGATCCACTGGAGAGGCCTGCCCAGAGCGATGGGAGCAAAGACGGGGCAGAGTTAAGAGAGTCCAGAGAGGTCTTCCTGGTGGTCCAGTGGATAAGAATCCGCCTGCCAATGCAGGGGATACAGGTTCGATCCCTGGTCCCAGGGAAGATGCCATATGCCCTGGGGCAACTAAGCCCACGCCCTGCAACTACTGAAGCCTGTTTGCCTAGAGCCCGTGCTCCACAAGAGAAGCCACCACAATGAGAAGGTTGTGCACCGCAACAAAGAGCAGCCCTTGCTGGCTGCAACTAGAGAAAACCCACACAGCAAGGAAGGCCCAGCGCAGCCAAAAATAAATAAAAATTTTTAAATGAGAGAGAGGGTCCAGAGGTTGGACAGACCTGAGTGAACCACTGGCCTGAGGGAGGTGGCGGATGCACCAGGATCTCACCTGCCCAGAACTGATCGCAGTTGGCTCTTGGGAGGTGAACCCACTCATTCATTTCAAATTCATTCATTAGACATTTAGCCTCGCTTGCCCTGGATGGTCTTGACAACATGCTAAGAGAACAGACAGGCACACGCAGGTTGGGGGTTGTTCCCCAGTGCCCTGGCAGAGGCCTCGGCCTAGTCACAGGCTGGAACAGAGACCCTGTTTTCTCAGGCAAAGCTCAATACAGTGTGTCCGACTCATGCTCAGCAAAAATAGAAGATACATGATGCAGTTATGGATTCAGGGCTCACGGCAGGCTGCCAGGACTGTAATATCTGTGCCCCTTCGTGTTCATCAGGGTATTATTGATGCCTGGCCAGTCCCTCAGATGAAACTGCCACATTCAAAGCTCCTCTCGCCCACTCCTGGAGACTCAAGGCAAGATCCGGACATCCTGACTGTGTCGCGTGACTTTGACCCCTTCGTTTCACTTTCCCCATCTCCAGATGGCCCGGCCACTTCTGAAAAGCAGCAGAGCCCACACACAGATTTTGAAGGCTCCCCCCACCCCCACAACCCCTGCGCCCAGCCCTGTCTGGCTCCAGGAACATACATGAGTCAGACTCCATCTCTGCCCTCTTGCTTGGCCCTGGGGGTGAGGGGGTGGGGTGGGGAGCAAGTGCTCATGGAGAAGGCAGCGGAGGAAGATAAGGCGGGGGCACTGGCCGTGAGGGACCAAGTGCTGCTCCGGGGGTCAGGGCTGCTCAAACTGCTAGGCGACCCAGCTGGCTGATCATGGAGCGAGCTGACGCGGCTGCCCGCCCTGCACGGGGGCAATTCACAGGCCTCATTCCATTAAATCCTTGCACTGGGAGCCTCTGGAACACCGAATAAACGGAGATCTGGAGGGGGGTCAAGTGACTTGCCCAAGGCTCCGACCACAGCTAAAAAGAACTGCTGGGTCCCGTTGCCATTAGAACAGAGTCCGCCCCGGCCAGGCGCTGCGCCCTTCACGACGGGTTTCCCGCCACACCCACCTCCGGATGACAACCTGCTTTTAACAGAGGAGGGAACTGAGGCTCTGAAAAAGCCTGGAAGGAGGCTACAGGTGGTAAAGCCAGGAGTGGATCCCAAAGGGCCTGACTCCAAGTCGTGTGCCTCAGTTTCCTCTCTGGGTCCCCGTTTTTTCACTTGTGCCAGGAAGCTCGAGTGATGAGCTCTGAGGGCCGTCAGCCGGGATTTTCCTCCATCAGAGGCCAGGAGTTCAGCTGGTGGGAGGGGCGCCCTCTAAACTGGCACGGGCTTAGTTTCCTCTCCTGGGTCGCAGTCCTCTCCTCTCCGCGCCCCCGTGTCCCAGAGTCAGCCCAGCAGCAGGAGGTGACATGACTCCGTTCCCCGCTCTCGCTCCCCAGGGGCGGGGCGCTCACCTGTACAGGTAACCCAGCTGGAGGAGATGCAACAGCGCCAGGCGCCGGCCAGGGGGCTTCGGCGCGAGCGGGCTGGAGACGTCGGAGCGCAGCCAGATCCAGCTGAAGAGCTGCAGCGCGACCGAGGCGAGGCCCAACAGCGCCAGCACCAGCGCGGCCCACAGGTAGCGACCGCTGAGCACATACTGGCTCGCGGCCCACAAATCGGCGCCCAGGTCGATCAGGAAGGCGAGGGTGCCCAATATTCCAAGGACTAGGTCCCTTAAGAGTACGGCGCGGGGCGACCAGGGCATGACCCGCGAGCCTCTCCCTCCTCTATTAGTCTGGGCTCAGGCCCGCCCTCCCGGCCCAGGGTCGCAACCCGCCCAGATGCGCAGTGGCAGGAAGGAGGCGTGCACAGCCCTCGGGGCCGCCCAGGACCGGGCCGCTGGGCGGGACTTCCCTGTCCCGCCCCGTCCGGGGAGGAGCGAGGCCCGGAGACCCCGCGGTCTCAGTGCTCTCTGGCCCGGCAGCCTACCTAGGGGTTCCCCGCCCCGCCCCCTCCAGGCCCCGCTGAGCCAGAGGTCCCCGAGAATCGCTAGGCCCGAAGACGCACCGTCCGAGGTGCAGTGTAGCAGGCTTGTTTTACCCTGGAGGCCCAAGGCGGAGAATGGCCCGCAGATGAGCGCCCGGGTTAGAACTGCCTTGTCTCACGTCCGCACTGCTGCAAAACCAAACGCCAAAGCCCGATCCGATCCCTGACACTGACCTCGAGGCCGGGCCATGTGCCAGGGGAGACCGAGGGCACTGGGTCAACCAGGCGCATCTTCCTGGCATCTCACTTTACTCGGATTATCCGAATAGGAGGAGGGGAGAACGTTCAATAACGGGGCAAAGGAGTTTTATAAGCATGATTTATAAATTAATAACATGCATGACAAGCAGAGGGTTTTGGATAAAACATGAAACGTGAAAGAAATGTGCTCCTGGTGGGACCTTCGGGGTTTCATTTCCTGATCGTCTGCCCATCCCAGTTCATTCTGCTGTCGTGGGGAAGGGAAAGGGTGGAAGAGTCCAGCTTTCAGCTTTCAGCTGCCTCCATTTTACCAAGTGCGTAGGCCGTTGGTCGCCCCAAGGTCAGGACACGAGCAGCGCGCGCAGGCCCAGCAGCGCCGCGGGCAGGAGCGCGAGGCAGGGCGCGGGCGCGACGCCGGGGGCGCGCAGGCAAGCGGCGTACCCGTCGAAGGCCACCTCGCGCAGCGCGCAGACGTGTTCGGCGCGACACGCCTCGTCGCAGGCCCGCGTGTCGTAACTGACCGAGTTGTAGACGTAGTAGCGCTGTAGCGCGCCCGGGTCGCTGGTGATGCGGCGCAGCGCTGCGTGCATGGAGCGGGCGCCTGCGTCCGGCACCCCGTAGGCCTCGGTCACCCGGTACTCAAGCTCCCAGCGTGGCGCCCCCAGCGCGTTCGCCTGGCTCAGGTTCAAGAAGTAGGTCACCATGTCCTGCAGAGGGGGCGCGAGGCGGGCGGCCGTGAGCAGCTGTCCACTTCCGCCCCCAACCCTCCACCTTGCATTTGATCCCGGATTCTAAAAGCTGTAATCAGGAACACTCTTAGTATGCTTGGCGGACATCAGCTGGTCCAAACTCCTGAGGTAATTGCATTATCATTCCCATTTCACAGATGAGGAAACTGAGTCCTAAAGAGGTTAATTCATTTGGCCAGAGTCTCACAGGTGCCTGAGCAGGATTGGAACCCAAGTTGTTTACTCCACGGCCTGTGTATTTTCTGTTTCCGGGTGCACAGAAGATGCTCAAAAAGTATTTGCAGAAAGAATGGATAAAATGCAATCTAAAAGTAGTGGAATGCCTGACTGAGAGGTTATAGAATTGCATTTTGATGAGGGCTTGGGATGCACACAAGACATCTAGAACTCAGGTGCATTTTCTGGACTAGAATGTGGAAGGCTTATCTGTCCAGTGCTTTCCACCTAAGTTTGAGGATCTGCTTCAGGTCAGGAGAGGTGGGGTAAGAGGGGCTGCCAGGTATGGATGCCAACTTTCTGCTAGGCATCTACATTATTTCACTTCACACCACCTGCGGGCCAAGTGCCCATGTGGACAACAGACAATACTCTAAAAAATCCTCAGCCTGCTTCTAGAGTCAAGGACCTAGTGTCCCAGGCAGTCCCTGGTTTTGAATAGCCTTTCTCAACACCGAGGTTAAGTCTCTGCACCCACCTCTTTCTGGAACTCCAACTTGAACATTCAGCTGCCTCCTCCCTTGGCATTTTCACTTGGATGCCATATAGACATCCCAAAGTTAACAGGAAAACCAGGCTTCTGATCTTCCCTCCAAAACCTGTTCCTCCCGCGGTGATCCCGTTTCAGTAAATGGCAGCCTCATCCTTTTAGGTGCTCCATTCAAAGCCTTGGAGCCCTCGTTGCCTCTTGACTTTCTCCTCCACCCCTCATCCAGTCCACCAGCAAATCCTGTCCGCTCTGCCTTCAAAATACAGCCACGACTTCCTTGGTGGTCCAGTGGCCAAGAGTCCGTGCTCCCAATTAAGGGTCCCTGGGTTCGATCCCTGGTCAGGGAACTAGATCCTACATGCTGCAGCTGAGAGTTTCTCCATGCCCCAACTAGAGATCCTGCATGCCACAACTAGGACCTGACATAGCCAAATAATAAAATTAATGCTTTGAAAAATAAATCCACTCAGGATCTAGCTCTCCTCATGAGCTGCTGCAGCCACCCTGGCTCACACCACTGCCACCTCTCAGTGGCTGTAGTCGCCTCCTCACTGATCCCCACGTTTCCACCCTTGCCCCCTACAGCCTATTCTTCACCCAGCAGAATAGTGATTTTTTAAAAAAAAATTCCAGAGTCTTACTCACAGCCTATGTGACATGACCTCCACTGTGACCCCGCAGGCCTTCTTGCCCCTCCCCGCCAACACACCCAGGACGTGCCTTCCTCCTCATTCGGCAGACACTCAGGTGGCTCACTCCCTGACTTGACTCAGAGTTCAGATGCTGCCCTATCAGTGACACTTCCTCACCCCATCTATCTGACACCACACACACATGCACGTGCCCCGTAACTGTCACCTACTGCCTCCTCTCCCTCTCTTTTCTCCTTAGCACTGATTTCACGCCGCACTTAACTTCACTGTGTTTGTTTATCGCCTGTCTCCCTCCGGTAAGGATGTCGGCTCCGGGAGAGCGGTGACTTTTGTTCACCTCTGTGTCTCCTGAGCTTAGCACGGGGCCTGGCACGTGGCAGGCGCTTAGCACATTTTGTTGCCTGCATTAAGGAATCGTACTCCTTTGTCGTTTCTGTAGTCACCAGCACATCCCAGGAGGTGTGTTGCTCAATGAGTAGGGGCCTGCTTGGCTGCAGCCCAGTCAGTGTAGAGGAGACACGGGCAGCAGGCCTGCAGTCACACTGTAAGAGACTGACTGCCAGGCCAAAGAGATCCAGCTTGTCTGGGGGGCACTGGGGAGCCACTGAAGGTGTTTGAGCAGGAGAGAGACAAGAAGTGCTTAAGAAAGATTAATCCCTTGTGCTCTGGTGTACCAGATGAGCTCCAGCGGGGCTGGGCGGGAGGCAGGGAGACCAAATAGGAGGCCCCGACAATGACTGGGGCAAAGGGAGATTTGGGGGAGAATTGATCTGACCTGGTAGCAGCATTTAGAGGTAGCTCCAGGGTTCTAATGCTGAGCTCTCAAAGGGTGGAAGTAACTTGCCGTTCCTGAGGCTCGGGTGGATTAGCTGGGGAAGGTGGTGATCCATTTAGGTTCCTCCCCCACCTTCTCTGGCCCCAGCAGACCCAAGGCTCCTGACCTGCAGGCTCAGCGTAGCTCGGTCGTATTCAAACACCCGGATGCCTGGATTGTTGGCTCCATTGACCACTCCAGGTAACGTGGTTTTCCACGGGGTGACCCCCGGTGTAAGGAACATGACGCTGATGGGGGCACCTTCCAGGAGAGAGACAGTGGAGCTGAGAGTTAGATGACAGAGGGCGGGAAGTGGGCTGGCCATTGCCCTCCAGGGTGGGTACCTGCACCGTCATAGAACATCCGAAAGCTGTCGGTGTGGTGGTGCCCAAAGAACTGCCCTGCGATAACTCGATGATGCCTCTGGACCACCTTCAGGTACTCCTCGTTGAAGCCCTCCCGGAACCATGCTTTGTTCCGTGTTTTCTCAAAGAAGCCCGGGGGCACGTGGCCGATGATGTACACCTATGAAGAAGGGGTCCCCAGCGGGGGTTCAGAGCTGCTTTCCCCAACTCCTCTCCACCTCTCACAGTCTACCCATCTCCCCCAAAGCAAGCAACAGGCACCAAGGCACCTCCTCCCCCTTCCCTCCCAGGTGATTCTGGCATCTCTCTGTACTCAGCAATGAAGGTGCTGCATTTGCCCATACTATGCCTGCCACCCAGACCACTCTTCTCCTGTTCACTTCTGTAAATTCTGACATTACTGTTTAGTCGCTCAGTCGTGTCTGGTTCTTCGTGACCCCATAGACTGTGTAGTCCGCTAGACTCCTTTGTCCATGGGATTGCCCAGGCAAGAATACTGGAGTGGGTTGCTATTTCCTCCTCTAGGGGACCTTCCCGACCCAGGGATCGAACCCATGTCTCCTGCATTGGCAGGCGGATTCTTTACCATTGAGCCATCTGGGAAAGCGAAAGTGAAAGTTGCTCAGTCACGTCTGACTCTTTGCAAGCCCATGGACTATACGGTCCATGAAATTCTCCAGGGCACAATAGTGGAGTGGGTTGCCATTTCCTTCTCTAGGAGCCATCTGGGAAGCCCTCTGTAAATCCTGCCCATGCTTCAAAACTCTTCTTATGAAATCTTTCTGATCCTCAGATGAGTCTTCTCCTGTTGGAGAGCTCAGGCACTGTAACCAAAACTTCCTTACATGGTTTATAACCTCTGCTGTGTAGTAGTAACGTGTGTCCACATCTTGCATTCATTGAGTCACTCAGCTATAATGACAGTGCCTGGGCCCTTGGCCCCCACTGCGAGAGGTAGAATGGTGGAGTGGGGCAGTGGTCGATGGTAAGGAGGGCAGTGAAGAGTGTAAGCTTTGGAGACAAACCACCGTTGGATACCAGATGTGTGACCTCTCTGAGCTTCAGTTTTCTCATCAGGAAGGCTACCTAACTGGTGCAGTTTTGAGAGTTCATATATCCATATAAAGCACTCAGCAACTTATCTGATGTACAGTGAGGACTCAAAAGCACCAGCCATGAGATCCTGCCGGGATGCACTGGCCAGAACAGGGACCCAGGCAAATGAGACACAAGGCCAGTCATCGGGGGCTGCCAGCCCAGCAGACTACAGGGGCACACCTCACAGAGGACGAAACGGGTACACCTCACAGCGGGCTAGATGGACACGCCTCAAGGGCAAGGCATATCTCAGGTCTGGCCCACACTGGCTGCAGCTGTGCTGGACTTGGCCTCTGGAGACTGGGGTTCTAGTCTCAGTGAGTGAATGATAGTCTCTCAGGCGTGTCTGACTCTTTGTGACCCCATGGGCTGTAGCCTGGCAGGCTCCTCTGTCCCTGGAATTCTCCAGGCAGGAATACTGGAGTGAGGAGCCATTTCCTACTCCAGGGGATCTCAGCCCCGCCACTCACTGTGTGACTTGAGACCGTCACTGCCCCACCGGGAGCCTCGCGGCACAATGGGTCCCAGCCTCCCAGGCTGTTGTGAGGATGGAAGAAGCCCTGTCAGGTGCCAAGCTGATGAAGGTCCCTCTGTGTCACGAGCATCTTGAGTGAGTGGGTGTGAGTCTGTGCCAAAGTCGGGGACTTGTTCAGGAAGAGACCCCAGGGAGGGAGGAGAGGAGCAGGGAGCCCTTACCATTTCCCCAGCCTGGGATGCATTGGTCAGCACCTCGTCCAGCCACTGGAACTGCTGGCTGGGGTCCGCCATGCCGGCCGTCTGCTCATTACTGCTGTAGTACAGGTTGGTGTTGAGGACCACGATTCGCCCAGCCCCGCTCAGCCCCGGCAGTTTCTCAGAATAGAAGGCACCTAGGACATCACGGCCATGGGGGATCTAAGGGGGTCTCTTGCCTCCAGACAGACACACTCTGTCCCCTGTTACTTCACTTGCTCACCTTCTCCTTCCTTGGCATCCCCCCTTCCCTTTTTTCCCACAGGATGAGCATCGTGGGTAGGATCAAAGGCTCTGGAGACAGGCTGCCTGGGTTCAAGTCCTGGTTCTATCCCTTACTACCTGTGCCACTTGGGGAGAGTTCCTTAAGGTCTCGATGCCTCAGTTTCCTCCCCCATAGAATGGGAATAACATGGAGGTGTGTTTATCCCTCTGGATTCACTGTCAGCCCTTCTCCACTCAGCTCTCTGCCCCAGGAGCAGTGGGTTAAATCAATGGGCTTCTGTGCTACTGAGGGAAGGAATGAGAGGAGGTCGGGTCTCCTTGGGGTGCTGTGTCCCCCATGCCAGTGATTCTCAACCTGGTGATTTTGTCCCCAAGAGGACACTTGGCAATGTCTGGAGACATTTTTGGTTTTCACAATGGGAGATGTTACTTGCAACTAGTGGATAAAGGCCAGCGATGCTGCTGAACACCCTACAATGTACAGGACAGCCCCCCTCAAATTACCCCTTCCCAAATGTCAACAGTGGCAAGGTTCAGAAACCTGGCTTGAACCGAAGGTCACTGCCCGTGTAAGGGCTGTTGTGAGGAATCTAGCAGTGGACTGAGGGCAGTGCCAGGCACACAGAAAGTGCTCGAGGAATATTCACTTCTGATTCTCATTAGTGCTGTGTGGTTAAGAAGGTGGGCATTGGGATCAGCCCCGCATCCTGCTCCTGAGGTTGCCTCCTCTGTTGCCCTATGGTCCAGGAGCGACGAGAATGAAGACAGAACACAAAATCTGGCGCAATGGCTCAGGGGACCAGCAGCCTCTATTGGACTGAGGTGCAGAGTCCACTCTGAGTCCAGTTTTTATTCCTGACTGCAGACTACAAGACTTTCTCAGATCTTATCTTTCTCAAGACACATGCCATATCAGTTGAAAGTGAAAGAAAGTGAAGTCACTCAGTGGTATCCGACTGTGACCCCATGGACTGTAGCCTACCAGGCTCCTCCATCCGCCCATGGGATTTTCCAGGCAAGAGTACTGGAGTGCCATTTCCTTCTCCAATATCAGTTACATACTCCTAAATATCATGGATTACACTGATATAGTCCAGATCTCCTTGTGTTTATCCCAGGCCATTCCCTTCTGGGCTAGTCTCAGGAACAATTAGCAAGTGCATAGACAGCATTCATGCCTGACAGCGAGCATTCCAAGGTCCATGCTTTTATGATCCCAGTCATAATCCCTTCTGGGTCTGGCCCTGACATTTTTAACAAGGCTATATAATTCTAAGAAAGATGAAAAATAATCATCAATATAGTTTCTCTGTGAAGTTTCTCAAAGCTGTGAAAGTACATTATTAGGAATTCCCACTGCATCCTGTAAGCTAGGTGACCTTGGCCAAGTGACTTAGTATATTCAAGCCTCAGTTTCCTAATCTGTAAAATGGGGATA
Source organism: Cephalophus harveyi (assembly GCA_006410635.1). Taxonomy (NCBI): domain Eukaryota; kingdom Metazoa; phylum Chordata; class Mammalia; order Artiodactyla; family Bovidae; genus Cephalophus; species Cephalophus harveyi. The sequence goes on from SJYT01030735.1 coordinate 85,975, forward strand.
AAATCAGTTCCTATTTCATGGGGGTGTTGTGAAAATGAAATTAGATCAGACTTTGGCATAAAGGGCTCCTTACAGTAGCAAATGATGTTAGTACCTTCTTTGAAGAGAGTGACAGATTCGTTACTGAGCCAGGGTCGCCACAGCTCTGCTACCTGGGTGTAGATATTGTTGCTCCCTGCAGGTAATTGGTTTTTGGGGTGAAAGTCATGATTTCCCAAAGCAGCGTAGACTTTAGTATCTGGGAGGAAAAAAAGAAATATAAAAATATATATGGGGGACTTTCCTGGTGGTCCAGTGGCTAAGATTCCACGCTCCCAATGCAGAAGGCTGAGGTTCGATCTCTGGTCAGGGACCTAGATTTCACATGCCGCAACTAAAAAAATCCTTCATGCTGCAACTTAAGATCCCACATGCCGCGATCAAGATCAAAGATCCCTCATGCTGCAACTAAGACCCAACGCAGCTAAATAAAATCTGGAAATGCTGAGCTCCGCCAAAGGAGGAGGTCATAGAATTCCCATGAAGAATTGTCCACAGAGCCAGAAGTCATAACTATAACTGCCTGGGAAAAGAAACTCCTCTGTAATATAGATGCAAGCAGCCATAAGCATTCATTTCAGAGAAAACACAGATCCTTGGAATCCCAAAGACAGATGAGAAGGGAGGGACACTGTCCCAATTTATAATCAGATAAGGTGGGGGTTCCCAGAGAAACAGGACCAGACTTGGCTTTCTTGACCTCAAGTGAAAGAGAAGTCGTCTTTGTGACCCCGTGAACTGTAGTCTACCAGGCTCCTCTGTCCATGGGAGTGGATTGCCATTTCCTTCTCCAGGGGATCTTCCCAACCCAGGGATTGAACCGGGTTCTCCCACATTGTAGACAGACACTTTACCATGTGAGCCACCAGGGAAATCCTGTTTCTTGACCTAAGAGAAGGTATTTTGGGCCTAAGCCACTCAGGGATTTAAGCCTGGCTCAATAATAAAGATCTTAAGGGAACAAAAGAACAGACCCTGTTATCAGGGAAGAGAAGAAACGAGCAAGATAATAAATCTGTTGTAAAGACCCTTAGTTCTGTTTCAAAGGTAAGCACTAGCCTGAAGCACTTTCTCGAGCTGTTTTATAGAATTTAACCCCCCAAATCTCAAAAACAACAGAATGATCTCTGTTCATTTCCAAGGCAAACCATTCAATATCACTGTAATCCAAGTCTAGTTCAGTTCAGTTCAGTCGCTCATTCGTGTCCGACTCTTTGCAACCCCATGAATCACAGCACGCCAGGCCTCCCTATCCATCACCAACTCCCGGAGTTCATTCAAACTCACGTCCATCAAGTCCGTGATGCCATCCAGCCATCTCATCCTCGGTCGTCCCCTTCTTCTGCCCCCAAACCCTCCCAGCATCAGAGTCTTTTCCAATGAGTCAACTCTTCGCATGAGGTGGCCAAAGTACTGGAGTTTCAGCTCTAGCATCATTCCTTCCAAAGAAATCCCAGGGCTGATCTCCTTCAGAATGGACTGGTTGGATCTCCTTGCAGTCCAAGGGACTCTCAAGAGTCTTCTCCAACACCACACTTCAAAAGCATCAATTCTTTGGCGCTCAGCCTTCTTCACAGTCCAACTCTCACATCTATGCATGACCACAGGAAAAACCATAGTCTTGACTAGATGGACCTTAGTCAGCAAAGTAATGTCTCTGCTTTTGAATATGCTATCTAGGTTGGTCATAAATTTCTTCCAAGGAGTAAGCGTCTTTGAATTTCATGGCTGCAGTCACCATCTGCAGTGATTTTGGAGCCCCCAAAAATAAAGTCTGACACTGTTTCCACTGTTTCCCCATCTATTTCCCATGAAGTGATGGGACTGGATGCCCTGATCTTAGTTTTCTGAATGTTGAGCTTTAAGCCAACTTTTTCACTCTCCACTTTCACTTTCATCAGGAGGCTTTTTAGTTCCTCTTCACTTTCTGTCATAAGGGTGGTGTCATCTGCATATCTGAGGTTACTGATATTTCTTCCGGCAATCTTGATTCCAGCTTGTGTTTCTTCCAGTCCAGCATTTCTCATGATGTACTCTTCATATAAGTTAAATAAGCAGGGTGACAATATACATCCTTGAGGTACTCCTTTTCCTATTTGGAACCAGTCTGTTGTTCCATGTCCAGTTCTAACTGTTGCTTCCTGACCTGCATACAGATTTCTCAAGAGGCAGGTCAGGTGGTCTGGTATTCCCATCTCTTTCAGAA
>SJYT01030735.1:89550-126204 GCA_006410635.1 Cephalophus harveyi
ACCTTTTCCAGTCCTGTGGCCACTGCTGAGTTTTCCCAATTTGTGGTATATTGAGTGCAGCACTTTCACAGCATCATCTTTTAGGATGTGAAATAGCTCAACTGGAATTCCATCACCTCCATAACTTTGTTCATAGTGATGCTTCCTAAGGCCCACTTGACTTCCCATTCCAAGATGTCTGGCTCTAGGTGAGTGATCACACCATCATGATTATCTGGATTGTGAAGATCTTTTTTGTACAGTTCTTCCATGTATTCTTGCCACCTCTTCTTAATATCTTCTGCTTCTGTTAGGTCCATACCATTTCTGTCCTTTATCAAGCCCATCCTTGCATGAAATATGCCCTTGGTATGTCTAATTTTCTTGAAGAGATCTGTAGCCTTTCCCATTCTGTTCTTTTCCTCTATTTCTTTGCATTGATCTCTGAAGAAGGCTTTCTTATTTCTTCTTGCTATTCTCTGGAACTCTGCATTCAGATGCTTATATCTTTCCTTTTCTCCTTTGCTTTTCACCTGTCTTCTCTTCACAGCTATTTGTAAGGCCTTCCCAGACAGCCATTTTGCTTTTTTTCATTTCTTTTCCATGGGGATGGTCTTGATCCCTGTCTCCTGTACAATGTCACGAACCTCATTCCATAGTTCATCAGGCACTCTATCTATCAGATCTAGGCCCTTAAATCTATTTCTCACTTCCACTATATAATCATAAGGGATTTGATTTAGGTCATACCTGAATGGTCTAGCGGTTTTCCCTACCTTCTTCCAAGTCTATGCCCCGACCAGTAACGCTGAAAAGCTGAAGTTGAACGGTTCTATGAACCCCTACAAGACCTTTTAGAACTAACACCCAAAATAGATGTCCTTTTCATTATAGGGGACTGGAATGCAAAAGTCGGAAGTCAAGAAACACCTGGAGTAACAGGCCTTGGACTACGGAATGAAGCAAGACAAAGGCTAATAGAACACGCTGGTCAAGCAAACACCCTATTCCAACAACACAAGAGAAAACTTTACACATGGACATCATCAGATGGTCAACACCGAAATCAGATTGATTATATTCTTTGCAGCCAAAGATGGAGAAGCTCTATACAATCAGCAAAAATAAGACTGGGAGCTGACTGTGGCTCAGATCATGAACTCCTTATTGCCAAATTCAGACTTAAATTGAAGAAAGTGGGGAAAACCACTAGACCATTCAGGTATGACCTAAATCAAATCGCTTATGATTATATAGTGGAAATGAGAAATAGATTTAAGGGACTAGACCTGATAGAGTGCCTGATGAACTATGGACAGAGGTTTGTGACATTGTACAGGAGACAGGGATCAAGACCATTCCCAAGAAAAAGAAATGTAAAACAGCAAAATGGCTGTCTGAGGAAGGCTTACAAATAGCTGTGAAAAGAAGAGAAAGGAAAAGCAAAGGAGACAAAGAAAGATATACCCATTTGAATGCAGAGTTCCAAAGAATAGCAAGGAGAGATAAGAAAGTCTTCCTCAGAGATCAATGCAAACAAATAGAGGGAAAGAACAGAATGGGAAAGACTAGAGATCTCTTCAAGAAAATTAGAGATACCAAGGGAACATTTCATGCAAAGATGGGTTTGATAAAGGACAGAAATGGTATGGAAGATATTAAGAAGAGGTGGCAAGAATACATGAAAGAACTGTACAAAAAAGATCTTCACAACCCAGATAATCATGATGGTGTGATCACTCACCTAGAGCCAGACATCTTGGAATGGGAAGTCAAGTGGGCCTTAGGAAGCATCACTATGAACAAAGTTATGGAGGTGATGGAATTCCAGTTGAGCTATTTCACATCCTAAAAGATGATGCTGTGAAAGTGCTGCACTCAATATACCACAAATTGGGAAAACTCAGCAGTGGCCACAGGACTGGAAAAGGTTGGTTTTCATTCCAATCCCAAAGAAAGGCAATGCCAAAGAATGCTCCAACTACCGCACAATTGCACTCATCTCACATGCTAGCAAAGTAATGCTCAAAACTGAGGGAAATATCAATAACCTCAGATATGCAGATGACACCACCCTTATGGCAGAAAGTGAAGAACTAAATAGCCTCTTGATGAAAGTGAAAGAGGAGAGTCAAAAAGTTAGCTTAAGGCTCAACATTCAGAAAACTAAGATCATGGCATCTGGTCCCATCACTTCATGGGAAATAGACGGGGAAACAGTGGCTGACTATTTTTTTGGCCTCCAAAATCACTGCAGATGGCAATTGCAGCCGTGAAATTAAAAGACGCTTACTCCTTGGAAGGAAAGTTATGACCAACCTAGACAGCATATTAAAAAGCAGAGACATTACTTTGTCAACAAAGGTCTGTCTAGTCAAGGCTATGGTTTTTCCAGTGGTCATGTATGGATGTGAGAGTTGGACTATAAAGAAAGCTGAGTGCCGAAGAATTGATGCTTTTGAACTGTGGTGTTGAAGACTCTTGAAAGTCCCTTGGACTGCAAGGAGATCCAACCAGTCCATCCTAAAGGAGATCAGTCCAAAATATTCATTGGAAGGACTAATGCTGCAGCTGAACTCCAATACTTTGGCCACCTGATGTGAAGAGCTGACTCATTTGAAAAGACCCTGATGCTGGGCAAGATTGAGGGCAGGAGGAGAAAGGGATGACAGAGGATGATATGGTTGGATGGCATCACCGACTCAATGGACCTGAATTTGGGTAAATTCCAGGAGTTGATGATGGACTAGGAGGCCTGGCGTGCTGCAGTTTGTGGGGGTCACAAAGTGTCGGACACAGCTGAGTGACTGAACTGAACTGAACCCCTGCAACCACTAGGTCATGGGGTCACAAAGAGTCACCTGTCACTAAGACAGGCCTTAGCAACTGAACAACAACGATCACCATATCTACTGAAACCTAAGGGATGATGATATTGACCTCTTCTGACCCTCATGACTTCAATCAACCAAAGCATGGACTCTGTCAACTTTGCCCTAATTCTATATTGAATTCTCCTGCTCAGGCTGCTTCATGAATATATGCATATATATGAATGTATGCATATATCCCTCCCTAGCTTAAAACTGCCCCAATTTTACTGTTCGGGGAACCACTGATTTGGGAAAGATTCCTGGTGTTCTCCTTATTTGTTGCAAGTAGTAAATGTTTCCTTCTCCTGACATTTGGCTTGGTTGTGTCTTTTGGCCTAATACTCACCAAGAGTCAAACCTAGTTTTGGGGTAATAGGTTTTTGCTGTGTCTATGTGCTGGGCACTTCTAGAAGCTTCTTACAAGCATAAACTCCATGAGGGCACCACCTGACATCATGTTCATGACCAAGTCCCCTATCCCTAGAATGTTCTCACCCATAGTAGACACATTTGTTGACGGACTAAATGCATGAATAGGTTACCTTAGTTAATCCTCACAACAGCCCTCTGGGCAGGTACCATTATTTTTCTCGTGTTGCACAGGGAGAACACTGAGCATCCAGGGCATGGCCCACCTGGAGCGTGGCAGAGCCTGAACTGGGGCCCAAATCAGTTTGCCTTGCACACCCATGTGCACCATCGGCCACAGTGGAGAGGCTGGGGCCAGTGTCCACAGCGACTCTGATGAGGAACCCAGGTGCACGTGGCAAGAAGGACTTACGACATGGAACCAAAATCTCAAATATCAGCCTCTTCCTCCTCTCCAACCTGTTGCTTCAACTTATTTATCTTTATAATGGGGAGTGTTCTGCTTGACCCATGTTGCTACCATTCTCAAATAAGATTAGGCCTTGTTTCACCTCTTCCAATTTGTTCTCATTTTAACATCTCTACAAGTGGGCCGTGTCTTACCATTGAGGCCAGGAGAAAGCGCTGTGTCATACTTTAATGGACAGTGTTTTTTTTTCTTAGCAATACATAAAACAATGAAACATCTTACAGTCAGTGGTATCTCAGATTTAGGAAATTCAATACCTGTGCAAGCATGTTATGAACTATAAAATCTTATCATTTACACTTATACATTAAATCATAATAATAAAGCATTTTCTTATCCATTATTTCACTTTTATTCCTGAAGCCACATGTGGAGCAAAGAAAAGAACGCTCAGAGTAAGATCTGAGTTTGAGTCCCTCCCTAGGAACTGACTAGCTTTGCCCCATAGATTTGTTATCTATACACTGGGAATAATACCTGTCATTACCATGGGGGAGAGAGCCCTGGTTTGAGCCTGTGTGCCTGTGTGTTAGTCGCTCAGTCATATCCGACTGTTTGCAACCCCATGGACTGTAGCCTGCCAGAATCCTCTGTCCATGGAATTCTCCAGGCAAGAAGACTGCAGTGGGTTGCTGTTCTCTTCTCCAGGGGATCTTCCTGACCCAGGGATCGAACCTGGGTCTCCTGGATTGCAGGCAGATTTTGTTTTTACCGTCTGAGCCACCAGGGAAGCCCCAGTGATTTCTGCTGGAAGATTAACTAGCCCAAGCAGGTCTGAGTTGGTTGAGTTGAGGTACATAGACTGGAAGTGTTCAGTCAGCTTCTCTGCACGAATTGATTTACATTGAGGGACGGAGGTATCAGAAAGGAGGCTGCCTCAAGGATAGGTGTGAGAATTGTGGGGCGATGGGGGGTCCCTCCTGGAGTGAGAGTGGTAGGTATGAGATGTCCTCAAACCAGGATCTGCATCCCAAACCTTGCCTGTTTCCTTGACCACAAGGGTCATATTTATCTTCAGTAAAACTGAGGCAGTAATAACACCTCTCTCTAGGATTATCCTGACAGTGAAGGAACTAAGGCATATATACAGTATTCTCAGAGGAGGGCCTGGCACAGCACTTGATCCATAGATACAGGACTTCCCAGGTGGCGCTCGTGGGAAAGAGCCCGCCTTCCAATGCAGGAGACTATGAGAAACACAGGTTTGCGAAACACGGGTTTGAGAAACGCGGGCTTGATCCTTGGGTCAGGAAGAGCCCCTGGAGGAGGGCATGGCAACCCACTCCAGTATTCTTGGCTGGAGAATCCCCATGGACAGAAGCACCTGGGGGGCTACAGTCCATGGGGGCGCAAAGAGTCGGACATGAGTGAAGCGACTTAGCACACACACACATAGATACATATAATTGTTCTTGCTGCTATTACCTATTTTTGTTATCCCTATTCTGCATCTGGGTCCTGAGAGACCCATGATGAAGACCTTCAGAGGAAACAGCTGTACCAGAACCCCAGGGCGATTGGGGTAGGGGTGGGGGTTGGGACCTAGGCTCTGCTTTCACAGGCCTCCCGCTGGCAGGCCGAGAGCCTGATTCAGACTCCAGGATCTTGTGTTTGGCACAGCCTGCTTAAAGCCATTTTCAAGGACCATTAGATGGGGCCCCCCAGCACAGTCTCCCCGTCATGTCCTGCGGGGCTGTGGCCTTAATCACTCACAGTCCTGGCTGCTTGCCCAGGCTCGGAAGGCCTTGGATGCACCACAAAACAGCACTTCGGCCGAAACTCTGCATCTCCCAGAAGTCCCAGCAGCCAAGATGGTTTGAGAAGAGTAGGTGGCAATTCCAGGGCCGTAGCAGGACGCAAAGGCTGTGTGCAAGCCCACGTGAGACTCCCCCAGGGGCGATGCCTAAAAGTAACTACGGTTACTTACCTAAAAGTAACTGTAGACGCCTTGAGAAGGGGCTGTAAGTCTGGTGTTATACAGGCAGGACAGAAACCAGTGAAATGTCAGGCATTTCCATTAATAAAAAAGAAACAGGTCCGAAATGGAGTTACTTGTGCTAAACCCTAGGTCAGCAAATCAAATGTTAACCAAGTTAATACCTAACCTAACTGAAGTTTCAGCCTCTCCCAGGAATGTGACCTTTAAACTGCCAATATAGAATTAACATAGGGGGCAGTAGTGAGGAAATCTGTTTGACAGATCCCACCTTTCCCCTAAAGGAAGGTAACCTTGCCTGAAACAATCCTTTTTTGCTAGAATCTTCCTTTCTCCACCCTCTTCTGTCTGTAAAATCTTCCATTTGTACAGCTCCTTGGAGCCTTTTCCTTTTTTTTTTTTTTCATCTTTTTTCTCTTTGTGGCTGTACCACACACCATGTGGGATCTTACTTCCCCGACCAGGGATCAAACTTGGGCCCCTTGCTTTGGAAGCACAGAGTCTTAACCACTGGACTGCCAGGGAAGTCCCTGGAGCTCCTTTCTGTTTTCTAGGTGGGATGCTGCCTGAGTCATGAATTCTTGAATAAAGTCAAACAGATCTTCAGATTTACTCAGTTGAATTTGGTTTTTAACACCATTAATAGAATTCTGTGTGTATTCACAGGCGGACAAGCTCTCATTCCTGTTCCTTACAGTGTTCCTGGAAGGTGAGCCCTGATTGCTGTGAAGCGCCTGGTGCGGGACCTGGCCGGCAGCCATCATCGTCGTGGGGGAAGGTCGTTCCTTTGCACTTTGGTGCTGTTTTCCTCCCGCTGTGCCAGGCACTGCCTGGGTGTCAGGGAACATTATGGGGACCCAGGGCACAGTCTTACCTGGAAAGGCCTCCCTGATGAGCTGAGTCAGCTGCCTCACAATTTGCAGCACGGCCACCTCACTCAGCCTCTCATTGGGCACGTGTGGTGTGTCATCACTGCAAAACACAAGCAGCTCGGGAAGTGGCACAAGGAAAAGAAGGGACAGCTCCACCGTGAGAAACCAGCTCTACCCAGACCCAGCTGCAGGACTGGGCCTCAGACAGCTACGGAGAGGGAGGGACCGGGCTGGAGCTGGCAGTCACACCGGACAGAGTTCAAGCCCTGGCTCTGCCATTAACCTGCTGTGGGTCCCTGGGCTGGTTGTTTAACCTCTCTGAGCTTCCATGAGCTCATCTGTAAAATAGGGACAATACGGAACTTCAGAGTATCTGTGGGACTTCAACAAAGAAGGTTTCAAAATCACTGTGCAGAGCAACTGCAGCCACGAAGTTAAAAGATGATTGCTCTTATGAAGAAAAGCCATAACAAACCTACACAGAGTATTAGAGAGTAGAGACTTCACTTTACTGGCAAAGATCCATATACTCAGAGCTATGGTTTAGTCATGTACTGATGTGAGAGTTGGACCATAAAGAAGGCTGAGTGCCAAAGAAATAATACTTTTGATTTGTGGTGTTGGAGAAGACTCTTGAGAGTCCCTTGGACTGCAAGGAGATCAAACCAGTTCATCCTAAAGGAGATCAACCCTAAATATTCATTGGAAGGACTGATGCTGCAGCTGAAGCTCCAGTACTTCGGCCACCTGATGCGAAGAGCCAACTCATTGGAAAAGATCTTGATGCTGGGAAAGATTGAAGGCTAAAGGAGAAGGCTGAGGAGAGGATGAGATGGTTGGATGGCATCATTGACTCAGTGGGGTGGAGAAGCCGATCTGAGTTCATTCCTTGCCCCAAGGGTTCTAAGGAGTTTGGATCTGCCTTCATAATAAAGCATCTGGATGTACTCTAGCAGGTCCAGGGCCTGCCCCAGGACCATTTAGCCCCCACCCGACCCCTCATTTGACAGACCTAAATTCCTGGATCCATCTTAGAAAGGTTCAGCAAGAAGAGGGAAGGGAGGTTTGGGGGAAGAAGGAGGAAGGGAGGTTTGGGAGTGATAGGAGCCCCCACAACCTAAAGCCTGAAGACTCTGCTGGATTGAGCGCAGCAACTGTGCCCCGAGACTCCCTGGGGAAGTTAACTAGCTGAATCATACGGAGACCACTACTGGCAGTCCACACTGGCTCACTTTGTGCCAGGTCCCTGCCGTGTGTTGAATCCGTATCCACTCAGTTATTCTTCATAATAACCCTACAGTGGAGCTTCTATTGTTATCCCATTTGGCAGACAAAGAAACCAAGGCACAGAAAGATGAAGAGTCCTGCCTAAGAGTATACAATCAGACAGTGGTGGAGCCAGGGTTTGAACCAGCCAGCCCGGCTCCGGAGTCTATGCTCACATCCATTACATTCTACAGTGTCTCTGATACCCTCATGAGGACAGCAGGAGGGGTCTTGGAGCCCCGTCCTCCCTGGGGACAGGCTAGGAATCTGAAGACATCAGAACAAAATTCCATTTTCCCCGAGTCTGGAGGATTTAATTCTGTGTGATAGAAAGCATATTCAATTGCTACAGGTTAATCCGCAGGGGATTGCGATTCTCCCAGGAGAGGCCAAATTTCTTAGAAACTTAAGAATTAAAAGGGGCCTTAGAGGTCCTCTCATCCAATGTCATAACCTCTGCAAGTCCCAGAGATTTCCCAGAAAAATCATTCTTTTCTGTTAAAGGATGGTGAATTTCTCAGAGGGATCGTGTCTTTTAGAATGTTACTCATTTCTCCGAGAGCAGGGAGCCAGTGTCATGGCCTAAAACTCACTTTCTCCTTGGATTGATTCCTGAGCCCCGGGAAACCAGAACTGCCCAGGCTTCTCTGAGAGACGGTCACATTTCTTAAGGGTCCAGCCTTACTCCACCCACTACTGTCCATGTGAGGGTCATTCCGGTCACTCCCATGTCACAGTGAGAGACAGCTAGGGCCGTCGTGGGTTTGCTCCACCTTATGGAAGTGTCTATAGAGGCTAGAAGAGGGTGCAGGAAGCCAGAGCTCCACCCAGCCCTCTTCACCTGCTCTCTAGCTCACCACTTCCTACAGGAAGTCCTCCCAGTTTCACCAGAGGGAGTTAGGTGCCCTGTGAAACTCCCCCACCTGCTCAGTGCCCCTCTCTCCTCGCTGGGATACCATGGTCAGTGACCTCGTCTATATCACCCAGGAAACCTTGAGTTCCCTGAAGGAGGGTTGGGGTCCCTATTATCTCTGTTCCCCCATGTCTGCCCAGGGGTGAGCACAGGACAGGCTGATCTACCAAGAGAGGGAGGGAAGGATCAAGTGAGTGAAGAGGGGACCACGAGTGCTGAGGGAAGGTGAAGGACTTGCAGCAGTATCCTTGAAGGAGTAGCAGAAATGGCATCGCTATGGCTGAGCTGAAATTGCCCCTCAAGCTCTCTCTTTGCAGGCCAAGCTCTGACCAGGGAGGACCCCCAAGGCCAGGCAGCCAGGGGTGGCCCACAGCTGGTCAGGACACTTGGTCCCAATGCTGACCCACCTTCAGCCCTCCTAACTTTCTCCTCTCCCTGCATTTGGGTCTCTGGGGCTGGCAGTCCCTAAACTCTGGTGGGAGTGGCAGCAGGGTTCATCCCCCGACTTGAAATCCAGGACTTCCCCACATGCTCAAACATGCCATGACCGTGTCCCCAGCCTCAGTGAGCGCCAAGTTCTGCTGAGTCTGGGAGACACGAGGTCAAGGGCACAGACCTGGAATCAGCCAGGCCCAGGCTCCCATGGACAAGCTTTGAGTTTCATGTTCATCCTCTGCAACAGGGCTGGTGTGAGGACTAAGGGAGATGGTTTGGCGCAGGTGCCGGGAGGGCAGAGGGCACTCGCAGTGGCCAGGGAAGGGGAGCTGCGGTGACGGCTCTCACCCAGTCCAGAGGATGAAGTCTGGCTCTGGCTCGATCTCCTTCATGGCGTAGATGGAGGAGTTGATGAGGATCCAGGGAGAATCACAGAGGTAGTCGCCCCAGGGGCCTGCGTTGGGCACCGGCTGGGAGCCTGCAGACGGGCATACCTGGAGAGGGTCTTCAGACACCTTGTAGTCAGGGTCCAGGTGCAGGTCAGAGATGTGCCAGAACTTCCCTGCAGGGACAAGGAGACCCCTCTAATATGGGTTCTTCCCTGAGCCTGGCTGGGGAGGGATCAGGGGAACCCTAGGGTAGGAGAGGGAGAAGGCAATGGCACCCCACTCCAGTACTCTTGCCTGGAAACTCTCATGGACGGAGGAGCCTGGTGGGCTGCAGTCCATGGGGTCGCTGAGTCAGACACGACTGAGCGACTTCACTTTCACTTTTCACTTTCATGCACTGGAGAAGGAAATGGCAACCCACTCCAGTGTTCTTGCCTGGAGAATCCCAGGGATGGCGGAGCCCAATGGGCTGCCATCTGTGGGGTCGCACAGAGTCGGACACGACTGAAGCGACTTAGCAGCAGCAGCAGCAGGGTAGGAGAGAGGAGTTTACACAGGTGAAAGGAAGTTTTCTCCAAATCCAGGGCTGGGCTTTGCCCAGGGAGGCGCTGAGCAGAACAGAAAATAGGCTTGGTTCTGTCCCTAACCTCTGACCTTTGACAAGACCCTTTCTATCTCCCCACCTCAGTGTTCCCAGCAGCAGCAGGAAGGATTGGACTGTATGACCTTCAGGAATCCTTTAGGAGTTCTGTGTAGAGTGCTTATTTTAAAGCAAAGATGAGTTAAACACCCAGGCTCTGGAACCACATACTAGCTGTGTGACTCGGGGTGAGATGCTTCACTTCTCTGAGCCAATAACTAGAGCTAAATGTTATGCTCTAGGGAACTATATACAAAAATCTGGGAGAAGGCTTACACACCAAAGGCATCATAAGATCTTGCTAATTAATACCAGCAAAAAGCTGGGGAATATGTGTGAAAATAAAAAAGAAAGAAGGCTGAGCACCGAAGAATTGATGTGTTTGAACTGTGGTGTTGGAGAAGACTCTTGGACTGCAAGGATATCAAACCAGTCAATCTTAAAGGAAATCAACCCTGAATATTCATGGGAAGGACTAATGCCGAAGCTGAAGCTCCAATACTATGGCCACCTGTACAAAGAGCTGACTTATTAGAAAAGACCCTGATGCTGGGAAAAAGTGAAGACAGAAGGAGAAGGGGATGACAGAGAGTGAGATGGTTGGATGGCATCACCGACTCAATGGACATGAGTTTGAGCAGGCTCCCAGAGATAGTGATGGACAGGGAAGCCTGGCATGCTGCAGTCCATGGGGTCGCAAAGAGTTGGACATGATTGAGCTACTGAACAACAAAAATGTGTGGAAATGGTGTTTATGAGTAGTAGACCAGAAAAGGTGGAATGTCATTTCAGACTGGCTTGAATAGAAATGCCAAAAATCTCTAGGTGTAACACAAAGAAGAGAATCTAAAGAAACGGGCTTTGGAGTGCCTTTCTCATCTGCATCCAGCACAGGGCCTGGTCTAAGTGGCTTCAACAATGCCTGTTCAAGGAGAGGTTGAACAGATTTGGCCTCTCCCCTAATTCCTGTTTCCAGAATTTCCTCACTTTCCACCATTGCTCTCACTTCCTCCTCCACTTCCTGTGTCACTCAGCACCAACAGTCAACACCCACCCATCCCAGTAAAATGGGCCTGGGCCTGGGAGTCTGCCTTCTATTGCTTTCAGGGTTGGCTAGCCAGTCCCCGACTCTTTCCACCCTCCCTTCCTCCCTCCCCCAGTGACTCTAAAACCAAAGGTAAAGTCTGGGCCCTGATCTCACTCCTTGATGCTTCTGAGCTTTGGCCCACCTCTCCTGATCTAAAACTGGTCTCCGGAAAGAATCAGAAACTTGTTCATACCAAGGTGCACACGACTGATTAAACAAAACTGTGGTCCCTCCCATGATCTTTATATAATCATCCTCCTCACAGCCCTGAAGGGATTGATCATTATCCCCTTTCCATTTTGGTGATAAGGAAATGAAAGTTCAGAGGTCACCATGCTTGAGATGACATGGTAAATGCTGGGAGCCAGCAGCGGCGGGGGAGGAGGTGGGGAGTCCTCTGGCTCCCTAATCACTCCCAGGAAAATGTGATTGCTAAGGGGGTAAAATCAATGCCTTTTAACTCTTTTTGTAGATCAGCTATGCCTGCATTTTAAGCTTTTACCCTAACTGAGAGTCTTTGTTTATAATGGGGGGAAATAAAACTTTTCACACGAATTGTGATCACTAACATATTTGAAATTACTCCTACAGGGGCAACATCCTAAGGCAGAGAAAAGAAAGCAGCCATCCCATTTCATCAAGAAAGTGGGCAGAGTTGGGGGGCTTTCCTGCCGGTGGCGGTAAGTGGGTCACACCTGCTTCCAGTCAGGCCGGCCGGGTTGGCTATGGAAGCTGGAGAAACTTTTCCCTTCTCTCTGGCACGTGGGGCCCTTGCTTCCTCGGCAGACCATACAGAGGTCATCCCTTTGCCTCAAGCAGGCACTTTCTCAGCAAACCACAAACGTGGAGCAGCTCTTCCCCTTTGATGTCAGCCCTCAAAGTTCTCAACGAGCGTTTCTTCACTTCAGAAACTCCTTGTCTGCGGCTGAGTGTCAGCTGTTGGTGTTTCTCTCTTCCGGCAAGTTCCGGACTAGTCAGTGTAGAACTGGAACTCCTTCCAGACTCCCTTGCGCTTCCTATGACCTCTCTGTGCATACGTGAGTGTGCATGTGCGTGCGTGTGTGTGTGTGTGTGTGTGTAGATGCTTGCCTTTATGCCCCCACAGCCTCAAAGGCCTGACTTTGGGAGAGGTCAGGAGAGTGGAAAGAATGGCAGAGAGGGCCAGAGGTTCAGACACGGGCAGCCCTTAGGCTCCAGTCTCCTCACTGTGGAGGCCCACCATAGACCCCTCCTCTTCTCCTTGGCCCAACCCCACCCACTCCCTCTCCTCACGGGGCCTCTTTCCTGACTCCTCTGCCGCTTTCCCCAGTCCTCTCCGGTCATCGCACGGCTGCCTTCTCTTCATTGAGGTCTCAACTGGAGAATCATCTCCTCAGATAAGACTTCTCTGACTGCCTTTGCTCAAGTTCCACTTCTTCCCACCCATCTGGTCTCTAGCTGGGTGACTCCAAATGACTCCCCCATTTTATTTTTTCAGAGCACTCTCACATATGACATTATCTCGTTGACTTGGCTGTTGGACATCTGCCCTGTCTACAGTGTCAGAGTGCTTGATCCCAGAATGCTTTCATAATACATCTATGCTACCCATAAGAGAACGGAGCCACGGGCTTCTATGGAATTAGTCCCAGACTGTAAGGAATTGAGGTCTAATTATCATGTCATGGAGAAGAAGGTGAGCACAAGGATCCTGAAGAGGGAGGCAGGTTACTGGGTTTCCTCATCTGGGGCCCCTTGGACTGCAAGGAGATCAAACCAGTCAATCCTAAAGGAAATCAATCCTGAATATTCATTAGAAGGACTGATGTTGCAGCTGAAGCTCCCATACTTTGGCCACCTGATGCAAAGAGCCAACTCATTAGAAAAGACCCTGATGCTGGGAAAGATTGAAGGCAGGAGGAGAAGGGGATGACAGAAGGTGAGATGGTTGGATGGCATCACTGACTCAATGGACATGAGTGTGAGCAAGCTCTGGGATATAGTGAAAGATAGGGAAGCCTGGCGTGCTGCAGTCCATGGGGCTGCAAAGAGCTGGAGACTGAGCGACTGAACACCAGCAACAATCCAGGCTGAGGACACTAAGCAAGCCAGTTGGACTGAGGGTGTTTGACGTCTGGCCTACTTCTCTTTAACCATCAAATAAGACAGTGAACAAGAAAGGGCCTGTCCAAAGCACAGGAAAAGATGCTCAACATCACTAATTATTAGAGAAATGCAAATAAAAACTGGTCACAGAAGTCAGAAGGGCCATCATCAAAAAGCCTACAAACAATAAATGCTGGTGAGGGTGTGGAGAAAAGGAAACCCTCATACACTGTTGGTGGGAATGCAAACTGGTACAGCCACTATGGAGTAGAGTATAGAAGTTCCTTAAAAAACTGAAAATAGAACTATTATATGATCCAGCAGTCCCACTCCTGGGCATATACCCAGAAAAAAAGATACTTTGAAAAGATACATGCACTCCCATGTTCGTTGCAACACTGTTCACAAATGGCCAGGACATAGAAGCAACCTAAACGTCCACCAGCAGAGGACTGGATAAAGAAGATGGGGTATATATACACAATGGAATATTACTCAGCCATTAAAAAGAGCAAAACAATGCCATTTGCAGCAACATGGATGGACCTAGAGATTCTCATTGGAGAAGGAATTGGCAACCCACTCCAATATTCTTGCCTGAAAAATCCCATGGACGGAGGAGCCTGGTGGGCTAAACCCCTTGGGGTTGCTAAGAGTGGGATACGACCGAGGGACTAACACACAGAGATTCTCATACTGAGTGAAGTCAGATAGAGAAAGAGAAATATCATATGATATCACTTATATGTGGAATCTAAAAAAAAAAAAAAGGGTACAAATGACTTATCTACAAAACAGAAATAGATTTACAGAGGTAGAAAATAAACTTACGGTTGGCGAGAGGTAATGAGAGGGGGAGGGATAACCTGGAAGATTGGGAATTGACACACACACTACCGTATACAAAATAGATACTAATAAGGGCCTACTGTGTAGCACCAGGAGCTCCACTCAGTTCTGTGATGGCCTGTGTGGCAGGGAAATCGAAAAAGGAGTGGATTTATGTGTTTGTACAGCAGTTTCACTTTTTCCCAGATTCACACCCAGGATTGACACAACATTGTAGATCAATCATACTTCAATAACAATTTTTAAAAAGGAAAATATGATGTTTAATTTCTGTACATATTTTATTCATGTGAAAGTCAGTGGTGTCCACTCTTTGTGACCCCATGGACTATACAGTCCATGGAATTCTCCAGGCCAGAATACTGGAGTGGGTAGCCTTTCCCTTCTCCAGGGTTTCTTCCCAACCCAGCGATCAAATCCAGGTCTCCCACATTGCAGGCGGATTCTTTACCAGCTGAACCACAAGGAAATCTCAAGAATACTGGATTGGGTAGCCTATCCCTTCTCCAGCGGATCTTCCCAAACCAGGAATCTAACTGGAGTCTCCTGCATTGCAGGTGGATTCTTTACCAACTGAGCTATCAGGGAAGCCCACTGATGAATATACAATAATTTAATCAATGCTACTGATGGACTGATGCTGAAGCCGAAACTCCAAGACTTTGGCCACCTAATTTGAAGAACTGACTCATTGGGAAAGATCCTGATGCTGGTCAAGATTGAAGGCAGGAGGAGAAGGGGATGACAGAGGATGAGATCATTGGACGGCATTACCGACTCAATGGACATGAGTTTGAGCAAGTTCCAGGAGTTAGTGATGTACAGGGAAGCCTGGCATGCTGCAGTCCTTGGGGTTGCATAGAGGCGGTCACAACTGAGTGACTGAACGCAACTGAATCAATGCTACATAATATTTATATTGCTTTCAGCTTTTTTTTTTTTTTACCTATTGTAAATTATAATGTTTTTTTCTTCTTTACTTTTTAAAAACATTTTTTGGAGTATAAGTTGATTTACAATGTTGCATTTGTTTCTGCTAGACAACAAAGTGAGTCAGCTGTGCAGATGCATGTATCCACCTTTTTTGGATTCTTATCCCATGTGGGTTATTGCAGAGTGTTGAAGGGAGTTCCCTGTGCTAGCCTATAGATTATAGTGCTTTTTTTCTTATGAATAAAAACTCCAGTAGAGAAAGATGTGAACATTTCAAGGCTTTTATTCATGTACTAGATATCTCACTGAAGATGTGAATATTATAAAAAATGTTTGCCAATTTGGTTGGTGAAAAATGAGATCTCATTAGTTATTTTGCATTTCTTGAATTTCTAGTGAATTTGAATATTTTAAATACGTTTATTGGCCACTTGTATTTCTCTTTTGGTGACTTTTCTACTTGTGTGTTCTTTGCCCGTTTCTATTGAAAGAAAGAAAGTGAATGTCAGTCAGTCATGTTTGACTCTTTGCGACCTCATGGGCTATCCATGGAATTCTCCAGGCCAGAATACTGGAGTAGCCTTTCCCTTCTCCAGGGGATCTTCCCAACCCAGGGATCGAACCCAGGGTCTCCCATATTGCAGGCAGATTCTTTATTTTTATTGAGGTGTTCCATTATTTTTCTTAGTTTGTAAGAGCCCTTATCTGTATAATATTAACCCTTTATCTATCATATATGCTGTAACGTTGGAAGGGGGGATAAAGACTTCCTTTTCTGCTTCTCTTGGTAAGTAAAATTAAGTCAAAGAAGCAGACCTCAAAACTATATATGTAGTGTGGTAGTCATTTTATTTTTAAAAGCACATAAAAATGAAGAGAAATATTTATAAGGAACCCGATGAAAAAGTTAATGATTTTCTTTTTTATACTTTTTTCTATTTTTCCTTTTTTTTCAATCAGTGAAGATATTTAAATTACAATTGGTGTGTGCTTTTCCTCCCAATTAGATTTTAAAAGTTCCTAGGGGACAGAGATAACGATGCTTCACTTGTCCCCTGCAGTGGCTTACAATTGTCTGACAAATAAATACAACGGTGAATTAACATTTTTATTTTATTTGACTGTAAGAGTTTTACTCTCAGAGGTATTTTCTTGTTACTTTCACTGTGGTCTTGGTTGGTTGCCCTGGGAAGCAGAGGAATGAAATAGTTGTTTAAGAGACTAATTTTAGAAGAGGCAGTGTGTGGTGCTCAGGATACAGCTATAGGAGGCAACCTTGGAAGCTGTCAATTAACATCTTCAGTTAACCTCCTTGCCTGATCCCTCAAGCTCTCTCCAAGTCTTGCTCATGAAGTATAGAAACCCACTGACACCAGCCAGATACAGATATATCTGTGTCACTGTGTCACTCAGACCCCATTGTTAGACAAAGTTCTACTAAAATAAAAACTTCCTTCTCTACTTTTTTTTTTTCCCCAAGAGATCTTTTCAAAAATATTTATTTATTTGGCTACATCAGGTCTTAGTTGTGGCACATGGGCACACTCTGAGGCATGTGGGATCCTAGTTCCCCGACCAGGGATCAAACCCATGTTCTCTGCATAGCAAGGCGGATTCTTAACCACTGGACTACCAGGGAAGTCCCTTTACTTTAAAAAAAAAAAAAAAAAAAACGTCTCAGAGCCTTCCCTGTAGTCACTAATGATCTAATGATGAAAAAACACAGGACTTCAGGTTTTTGGGCTCAGCAGCTGGAGAAATTGGCACTTGACACCACCACCCTCCTGGTTTCCCACTGTTACATGGTGTTTCCAATACAGGGTAAAAGGGCATTTCTGGGGTTATTTTGCACCTAGGCTTGGTACAAGTGCAGCAAATAGCATCCCATCGTAGTCTGAGGAGGCACTGAGTTATTGCAGGGGGTGGTCAGGGTTGGTTTCAACTGAGTTTCCTGCAAATGGGCAAAGGCTGACTAAGGTTAAGAAATATGGCAAAGTAGCTGAGAAATGATATTTCATTTCATAAAGTTGGGGTTCACAGTTGCTAGCATATTAGGATCAACTCTCCTAATGCTTTTGCCTCAAGTGAAAATGAGGTAGAAGTCAAGCTCTTTGAGGATAAGCTCCAAGTGAGGACAGTGAGCTATTGGATGTTAAGTGCCCTTTGTGCTTTAGGCTGCAAAGCTGGTCATTGGGAGACTGGTGTATGGCTTCACCTGGAACAGCCATCTCTCCTGAATAACAGATTATGGCCCTGGTAGAAAAGTGCTCCTTGGGACTCCCCAGGTGGTCCAGTGGATGAGACTCCACACTTAGGGGGCCCGAGTTCAGTCCCTGGCCAGGGAACTAAGATCCCACATACCACAATTAAGCCCATGTGCCACAACTACTGAGCCCATGTGTGCCAACAAAGACCCAGCACAGCCAAAATAGATTAAAAAAAAAACTAAGTATTTTTTTAAAACGGAAGAAAGAAAAGTGCTCCTTGACGTTATTATTGGTCAACTCACAAAAAAAGAGTAGCGTGGTGGGGAAGAGAGGTGGAGTCGGTCAAAGCCTAGACAACTTCAGAGGCAGTTGGGGACTTCTCCAAGTGTGCCGTTCAGCAGGGAGAGGCCCTGTTTATCTACTTTCAATTTTTTTTTTTAAATTTTTGGCCACATTCCATAGCATGTGAGACCTTAGTTCCCTGACTAGGGATTGAACCCATACCCTCCACATTAAAAGGCAGAGTTTTAACCACTGGACAACTGGGGAAGTCCCTGCATGCTGGCAAGTTGCTTCAGAATGTGTCTGACTCTTTGCACCCCTATGAACTGTAGCCCGCCAGGTTCCTCTGACCATGGGATTCTCCAGGCAAGAATACTGGAGTGGGTTGCCATTTCCTCCTCCAGGGGATCTTCCCAAACCAGGTATCCAACCCAAGTCTCTTATGTCTCCTCCATAGGCAGGGGGTTCTTTACTACTAGCGTCCCCTGGGGGAAGTCCCTGCTGCTGCTGCTGCTAAGTCGCTTCAGTCGTGTCCGACTCTCTGCGACCCCAGAGACGGCAGCCCACCAGGCTCCCCAGTCCCTGGGATTCTCCAGGCAAGAACACTGGAGTGGGTTGCCATTTCCTTCTCGAATGCATGACCCTATCCGCCTTCAGTTCTAACGACACACAGAATGGTTGCCTGACCCTTCTGGTGGGCTTCCCATAATGTTTTTCCTCTTTCTCCTCCTACACTCTCCCCTCAACATCTCCCTCCATATGACTTGCTGGAACCCCTTCTATTACTGTATTTGAAAAAAAAAAAGTATAATATTTTCAAATAAATCACTGTATTCAACCAGAAAAAAAAGTGGGGAGGGGTGTTTGTCCAGAGGACTCTCCACACACCACTGTCCCTGGCAATTGCCCCCAGGACCCAGAGTGAGACTGGGAGGGTGTGGGGAGGTGGGCACTTTAACACTTTATCCTTTGGACCAGAGATTCTCAAACATTACCATGAAGACACCTCATCTGGGGAAATCTCATGAAAATTAAGAAACTCTATATCCGTACTGCTTGGATCTTTTACAGTAAGAATGTATTCTCAAAATCCTTGAGTTTTAAGAAAAGGTACCAATCTTAGCTATAATTATTATTCATTAATCATTGAAACTATAAATAAACTTGGCATCAAGTACAGTGAGTGTTGAGGGCACAGACCTGGTTGGAATTCCAGCTCCAGTGCTCACTAGCTGAGTGAACTGACTCTGCCAATTTCTTCATCTGTAAAATGGGGACAACAGCGCCCCCTACCTTTTACAGTTATTGTGAGGTTTAAAACGAGAGAATATGAGAGAATGCATAAGCCCGCATCAACGCAAAGCAGCAATTACTCTGAATTTGATCACTGGGCATCCTGCAGTTCTGCTTCCACCAGAAAGGGAGATGGGATGAGGGGGGTGGCTGTGTCCTTCTCCTGCCTGCTCCAGCATCCACTCAGCTGCTGTCCTCTGCAGGTGAAGGTCCAGGGCCAGGAACAATGTGAAGACAAATGCTGTCCTCTCCGGGCTGGTTCTACTTGAGCAGAGGGCTGGCGGGCACAGCATACCCTCTAGCTTTAATTCTGAGAGCTTAACTCTGTTCCCTGTGCCTGGGCAGGCAAAACAGTCTCTTGGCCCTCCTTCTGCACCAAGGTGTCACCAGGCTAACGTTGTACACTGGGGACAACAGATACAGAACCCACAGCCTAAGCCCTCTATGAGGCCCATGGAAATGTCCGAGACCTGGAAAAAAATGCATTGGTTCCAAAGTTCAGGGGGAAAAATCTGTGCCATCAAAGCCAACAATCTATTTCAAATGCAACATTTTTAAATGTCATTAAAAAGTAGGGACTCCCTAAGACTCTGAGCTCCCAATGCATGTGGCCAAGGTTCAATCCTTGGTCAAGGAATGGGATCCCACGTGCCACAACCAAGAGTTCACCAGCCACAACTAAAGATCCTGCATGCTACAATAAAGAACACAGATCTCTTGTACTGCAGCTAGGACCCAGGGCAGCCAAATAAATAAACAAAATTAATATAGCTAATATATTTTTTTAAATTATTTTTAGAAGTCATTAAAAATCATATATAATGTGAGATCTTTTTACTGATTCATGTTGGGGTGGAGGAGAGGAAAAAATCATTCCTAGAGTCTAATTCACTTTCATGCATTGGAGAAGGAAATGGCAACCCACTCCAGTGTTCTTGCCTGGAGAATCCCAGGGACGGGGGAGCCTGGTGGGCTGCCTTAAAGTCTATTGGGTTGCACAGAGTCAGACACGACTGAAGTGACTTAGCAAGACAGCCTTAAAATGTCTGAAAGATGACTTTGCTTATGGTCAGAGACAAGAAGAGGAAGGCAGGAAAACACCTGCCATTTATTTAGCACCTACTGAAGGCCGGATGCTGCGCCAAGCCCTCTGCCTATGTAGCCTAACAGCAAAATGATGAAATACATTCTATTATCATACCCATTTTACAGATGAGGAAACTGAGCTAGTTAGTGGCAGACCTATGATTCGTACTATACCTGAAAAGAAATGATCACAGCGCACTTTGCCACTGCTAGCCATGTGACCTTAGATATTTAAAAAAAAAAAAAAGGTCTCAAACTTTTATAGCACATTGCAGTGTAAGTGCATGAGCTCACCTTATTTAATCTCTCCTCCTATAGTATTATCCTTATTTTACAGATAGTGAAATAGAGACTCAAGGTCACATAGATATTAAAAGGTAGTACATAGGTTTTCTGGCTTAAGGCAGTGGATTATTTTTGAAAGGACATGCATGAAATTTGAAATCAAAGAAATCTTGTTTTGAATCCTGGGTACACATTCAATGGCAACTTGAACAAGAGATTTCCTCAGCTGAGCCTCCGTGTCCCCATTTCTGTAAAACGGGGATAACGATAATACTAGTAGAAAAGGGGTGGATGGCCATGGAGTGAACAAACCAGCCTGAGTGCTTAATCCCTGGGCTGCTCTGCCCCTTGGACCTCAGGTTTTCTTCTCTTCTGGAGCCTCTTTTTTCTGAAGCATAACATTTGTGTATTGCACAAAGGTTATCTGTTTTATCAGTTTTAACTGCCTATGATTCCGTGACTTATCTGTTATGCATACAACCCACCATAAAGCAATACTGGTCCCAATTTCAGTCCTTTGTGGGGATTTTTTGTTGCTGTTGTTGTTGTTTTCTGCTTTGGTTTGGTTTTACAGTAGGTCCTTGTTAGTTATCTATTTTATTTCTTATTTTTATCGTTTTGTATATATATATTTTTGGCTGTACCACACAAGATCTTAGTTCCTTGACCAGGGATCGAATTCATGACCCCTGCATTGGAAGCACAGAGCCTTAACCACTTGACTGCCAGGGAAGTCTGTGATTTTCTGTTTTAAAAACAGCAGTGTGTATATGTCAATCCCAAACTCTCAATCTATCCCCCCCTTTCCCCTGGTAACCATAAATCCGTTCTCTGTGAGTTTGTTCTTGTTTTGTAAGTAAGTTCACTTGGACTTTTTTTTTTTTTAGATTTGCATACAAGCTATCAGAGAAGCAAATGGCAACCCACTCCAGTATTCTTGCCTGGAGAATCCCAGGAACAGAGGAGCCTGGTGGGCTATAGTCCATAGGATCACAAAGAGTCGGACACAACTGAGTGACTAAATAACAATAACAATAATAAGCTATCATTTTTGATGCTAAGCAATGATCCCAAACACTTCAGTTACAACTCCTCCTCTGTAAACCAGTGCCCTCCAAAACACAAAGGGTTAACTTGTTAAAACCGACCCCTTGTGTTAGCTGCTCCAGTATTCTCGGGCTTCCCTTGTGGCTCAGCGGGTAAAGAATCCGCCTGCAATGCGGGAGACCTGGGTTTGATCCCTGGGTTGGGAAGATCCCCTGGAGAAGGGAAAGGCTACCCACTCCAGTATTCTGGCCTGGAGAATTCCATGGAGTATATAGTCCACGGGGTTGCAAAGAGTGGGACACGACTGAGCGCCTTTCACTTCACTTCACTTCACTTGTGTTAGCTGTGTGGATCGCCATCGCCTCGCAGCAGCTCCCAGAGGCAGGCTCGTCATTCTTCAGGGAAATGCTTGCCTCCCACACTGGCTCCCACGGAAAGAACTTGTAGGCTTGTCTGCAGTTAGAGGCTGAGGGATAAATGCTGTGTAGCCTCCGGTTTGTGTGGGAGGAGGTGAAACCAGCAAGTTGGCGCCCCACCCAAGTTCTTGGCTGAGGATGGTGCAGGTAGAAACGCCATGGCTTTATGCAAAGCAAGGGTGATGGCTATCTGACTGGGTGTCTCAGAAGTCTGCACTTCAGGAAGAGACTCAGATTCTGAAAAAACTGACAGGTGTTATGGAATTCTTTTTAAATTTAACTCCAGTTTTAGATTATAGATGTATACAGTCCAGAAAAGTTTGAAGAAAAGAGGGGGGGGGGGGTAGTACCCACAATCCCAAGAGGATCCATCAAAGTGTATGGTGGAAAGGTGGCTGAGTACGAACCTGGCCTCGCCATTTCCCAGCTGTGGGATCTTGAGGAGTTTTGTGTCCCCTCTGGGTCTCATTGTCCTCATCCACAAAATGGATATAACGGTAATAGTACCTATTTTACAGGACTATGGTAAACAATCTCCCTGCAATGCAGGAGACCCGGGTTTGATCCCTGGGTCGGGAAGATCCCCTGGAGAAGGAAATGGGAACCCACTCCAGTATTCTTACCTGGAGAATGCCATGGACAGAGGAGCCTGGCAGGCTACAGTCCGTGGGGTTGCAAGAGTTGGACACAACTTAGCAACTAAACCACCACTACAGGGACTATAAAAATCAGAGGAGGTGTTTTCACTTCATTTTTCAAATGGGTTTTAAAAGGACAATATGTGTCAAGCACAAAGCATAAGCACAGTATATAATAAGTACTCAGAAAATAAATGTTAGCTCTTCTTGACTATTTTCCTTTGTTTGTATGTTTTTATATACTTTTTCTTTTTTTTATTTTTTGGCTGCACTTCCCAGCTTGTGGGATCCTAGTTCCCTGACCAGGGATTGAACTCAGGCAGTGAAAGCATAGAGTTCTAACCACCAAACAACCCATGAATTCCCTCACTTGGCGTTCTTAAAATTGTCTACAAGTTTACACATGAGCTGGGCCCACTCCCATGATCTCCCAACATCCATATCCCTCCACCCCGCCATCCCCCCATTCTCTGAGCTCCAGCCACGCTGGCCTCATGCTTTTGCTCACACACATGTCCTGTGCAACCAGCTCAGGGCCTGTGAACTTTTCGTCCTCTGCTGCTGGAGTGCTCTTCTGGACATCCACATAGCTCTCTCCCATGCTGCCTTAGGTCTCTAGACAAATGTCACTTTATTTGACAGTTCTTCTCTGCTACCCCTTAAGTAATCTTTCTCCCCCATCCTCTCTACTCCTTTATTTTGCTTTGTTATTCTCCGTAACCCTTGTTATTTCCAGGAATATGTATTTCTTTGTTCATGTGTCTTTTAGTCTGTTTCTCCTGAGGTGAAGGGAGGCTTCACCAGCACTGGAATTTTGTTTCTTTTCTGCCACATCCCTGGTTCCAAGAATAGTGCATGATTCATTTTTTGGTTCAAAATAATTTTTTACTGCCCAGGACATTTTAGTTCTTGTGTCTTGTTTTTGTTTTGAAGAACTATAAATTCAAGCTTAGGAAAGCTTGCCTTTGTCTTAAACAAAACAACAAAGCTTTTGTATCATTTGCTAATCTAATGTCCTTTTAAGAGAGAGATGGGAGTAATCTAGCAAGGATAAAATTAAATCATAAATGATGCGGATCCATGTAGTATGTGCATGCACATTGTTGACAAAATTATAATCTGCTGGTGGCATTTGCAGAAAAGAAACCCTTGCAGATCTCTGGGGTTGTGGTTTATTCTCAAAGTCGTGTCTGACTCTTGGCGACCCCATGGTCTATAGCCACCAAGCTCCTCTGTCCATGGGATTTTCCAGGCAAGAATATTGGAGTGGGTTGCCATTCCCTTCACCAACAGTGAACACTGTTGGAAAACAACAGTGTTCTAAACAACAGTGAACACTGTTAGGAAATTCTAAAATGTTTTACAGATCCAAAAGGGAATGAGGTTAGCAAAATGCCTCAACAGAGTTCCAATAAAATACTAGATTTGAGAGCTACTCAATCAATATTTGTTGAATGAATTCATGAATCTGCCTGCTACCTTCTATCTCTACCAGCTGGCTGGCTCTTAGATACCGACAGCTCTGAACAATGTCCACGTTCCTCCCATAGCCAGCCATCACCTCCACTTAACAATCTTAGGCTCAGACAGCACACCTTTCACCCACTAGCTCTCTCACCCAGCCTCCCCAGCTGAGCTTATTCTTAGCAACATTTTCCGCTTTCCCTGAGCAGCTTCCAGCAGCTCTGACTCTGAGTTCACAGCGATCCCAGGCGTCCTCAGTGCCTACCTGGTGCAGCTCTGGCGACTCCCCAGGAGGCCAGGAAAATCAGCACCTCCGGCAGCCTCATCCTGGGGTTTCGCCTCATGGGAGCTTTTGTTCGAGCCACAGACTTCCGAGCTAGGTGTTGATGGCTGCGCGGCAGAGCAGAACCTCCCGTCCTGCTCCCAGACACTCGGGGCTTCTGGCTCCTCTGGCTTTTCTTCCTTTGCCCAGGGGGTGTGAGCGGGGTTTGCCCCGGGAGCTGCACTTGCCAGGCCTTTGGACTCTCACGTAAGAAGCAGCACCGGTCTTGCCAGTTCCTCAGAGTGTGTCGGTCAATGCAGTCAGCAACAGGGAACTCACTCAGCCGCAGTCACCGACCAGCAAATATCCCCTTTCGGAGCTGTCATGCTGCCCCACCCCAGGAGAACAAACAGACTGTAGGAAATGTCCGGCCTTTGCCATCAAAGGAACTTAAGCGCTTGTTGGAGATTGAGCTGCTTGACCACAAATGAACCCAGACCAAGAGTCATCTGCTCACTCATGCGGAAACCCTGTCCCGGGGAGACAGAGGGACCAAGGCCCCCACTCTGCTCTCTAGCGCAAGCAGCAGGCCACTGGACTGCAGTTCTGCGTGACAGGAGGCTTGACAAGCCCAGAGGAGGGAGCTCACCCTCTGAGAAAACTGAGAGGGCTTCCGGGAGGAGGTGACACGGCTTCGTCTCTTCTCTGATTGTGAAAATTTGCCAACATAAACAGAAGTAGAGAGAACAATGTAAGGAGCCCCCCGTATCCATCCTCCCGCAAGAGCAATCTTACTTCATCTTTACCCCTACCCCAACCCCAGAGGATTATTTTTAAATTCCAGAGATCATATCATTTTGCCCATAAACACTTTACATCTCTAAAAGATAACTTTTTTTTTAGAATTTTTTAAAAACAGCATAGAGGATCTAAAAACAATTAATTGTGTTATTGACCCTCCTCCTTGGACTCATTTTTCTTTTTTTTAATTTATTTTAATCCGAGGATAATTGCTTTACAACATTGTGATGGGTTTTGCCACACATTAGCATGAATCGGCCATAGGCATACATGTGTCCCCTCCTTCCTGATCCCCGCTCCCACCTTCCTCCCTTGTTGTTCGTTGTTCAGTCACGAAGCCATGTGTGACTCTCCGACTCCGTGGAGTAAAAGCCTGCCAGGCTTCCCTGTCCTTCACTATCTTTCTGAGTTTGCTCAGCTTTAGCAGCAGTCCTTCCAATGAATATTCAGGGTTGATTTCCTTTAGGATGGGCTGGTTGGATCTCCTTGCCGTCCAAGGGACTCTCAAGAGTCTTCTTCAGCACCACAAGAATCAATTCTTCGGCACTCAGCCTTCTTTATGGTTCAACTCTCCCATCCGTACATGACTACTGGGAATACTATAGCTTTGACTATATGGACCTTTGTCGGTAAAGTGATGTCTCTGCTTTTTAATACGCTGTCTAGGTCTGTCATAGCTTTTATTTAATAGAAATTGACAAGGGACCAGACGAGAGATTCAAGCAAGGCTTTACTGGGACTTGTGCTGCATCAGGACAGAATGAAAACAAGACACCGGCGCCCTGGCTCACTCTCCCAGGAGGGTGAGCTGATTCTTTAAGTGGGATGAGGATAGGAGCAGATGGTTGGACTGGAGGAGTAGCTTAGACCATCTCCCCATCCCTTGGTGGGGTTGTACAAAGTACCCATCTTTTGCTCCCAGCACCTCAGAAGTTTGTGACCTTTTTGTATCTTATTTTTCATAATTGGCTCAACTGCTCATGCTTGCAGTTATTTTTAGTCACTTATAGTTTCTTTGTATTCTGTTACTCAAGAAGGCTTTTACCCAGGTGAAAGTGCAAGCACTCCAGTAGAGGGTCCCAGGTCCCAGCCTATCTCAGTAGTAATTCCTAGTAACTATACCAACCAGGGAGAGGCTTGGTCAGTGTTTAAACTTTCCTGATTTTCTCATAGAATTTTTTAAATTTTAATTTAAAAAATTTTAACTTATGGAAAAACTGGAACAAATTTTTGGCTAACCAAATACAATTGATTTGCTCAAATCAAGACCCAAATCAGGCCCACATGTTGCATGCAGTTGATCTGTCTCTTTAAGTCTCTCTTAATTTTAGACTTTTCCCCCTACCCGCTTTTTTCTTTTTCCTTGTTAAGGAACTAGGTCATTTGTCTTGTGAAATTTCCCACATTCTGGAGTGTTTGGCTGATTGCTTCTTGGTGGTGTCATTTAAATTGTTCTTCTGTTCTCCATATTGCCTATAAACTGGTAGTTAGATCTAAAGTTTTGATGACATTTAGCTTTGAATTTTTTGGCAAGATGACATCTCACGTGGTCTCGTGTCCTACCTGTTGCATTGCAGAGCAAAGGCGCATACTCGTACGGTTGTCCCACCAGCTTAATCTTAATGTGCAGGCATGCCTGCGTGCTCAGTTGCTCAGTCAGTATGACTCTTTGGGCTTCCCAGGTGGTTCTAGTGGTAAAGATCCCGCCTGCCAATGCGAGAGATGTAACAGATGTGGGTTTGATCCCTGAGCTGGGAAGATCCCCTGGAAGAGGGCACTGCAACCCACTCCAGTATTCTTGCTGGGATAATCCCATAGACAGAGGACCTGGCGTGCTGCAGCCCATAAAGTCACAAAGAGTAAGAGACAACTGAAGCGACTTGGCACACATGCACATCTGACTCTTTGAGACCCCGTGGACTGTGCCACACCAGGCTCCTCTGTCCATGGGATTATCCCAGCAAGAATACTAGAATGGGTTGCCATTTCCTCCTCCAGAGGATCTTCCCAACCCAGGGATGGAAACTGTATCCTTTGTGCCTCCTGCATTGGCAGGTGGGTTCTTTTTTTTTTTTTTTTAACCTTATTGAGAATATTTATTAGAACTACATAAAACCTATGGGCCAATTCTTCTCAACTTGCTATTTTTATGATACTGAATTTTTCTGCCCATGAGTACAATCTATTTCTTTATGTATTTAGATCTTCAATGTTTTCCTTCTTTTAATTGAAGTATTGTTGGTTTACCATGGTGTGTTAGTTTTAGGTATATGGCACAGTGATTAAGTTATGCATACATATATTCTTTTTCAGATTCTTTTCCCTTATAGCTTATCAGAAAATATTGAGTATAGTTCCCTGAACTATGCAGGAGGTCCTTGTTGATTATCTATTTTATATATAGTAGTGTGTTTATGTTAATCAGAACTCTTAATTTAGCCCTTCCCTGCCCTTTCCTCTTTGGTAAGCATAAGTTTGTTTTCTAGGTATGTGAGTCTGTTTCTGTTTTGTAAATTAGTTCATTTGTATCTTTTTTTAAAGAGCCCATATATAAGCTATATCACGATACTTGTGTGTCTCTGTCTGACTTACTTCACTTAGTATGATAACCTCTAGGCCCATCCATGTTGCTGCAAATGGCATTATTTCATTCTTTTTTACGGCTGAGTAGTATTCCATTGTGGGGTGTGTGTGTGTGTGTGTGTGTGTGTGTGAAAAAAAAAAAAAACTATCCACAATGTATTTGTCAGCATAACAAATGTAAGGTACAGCAACAAGCTCTGTTAAACTGGACAAATAAATGTTAACTCCTAACTTGAAGAGAGAAATGTTTCCATTCATAAGTGACTACTAAGAGGGCTCTGACAGCAGGGTCCCTCTGTATCCTTCTCCATGCAAAGGAGGAGAACTGAGTCTGTGTCTTGGGAAAAGAAAATAGACTGGATGAGGTGGAATGTCCTCCTGCTGCCAGAACACCTGAAGGCTTTAAGAAGCATCAGCAGCGCTGGTATGTCTAAGGAACCAACCTCTAATTGGCCGAGGTGTGACAACTGCAGCATTAATAATAACATGATAATTATTTTCCCATTGTTATTGTCACAATTATTGGAGCAAGTTGCATCTGTGAAAGGCCATGAGTTCATGTTGTTGTTTAGTCATTCAGTCATGTCCAACTTTACAACCCCATGGACTGCAGCACGCTAAGCTTCCCTTCACTATCTTCTGGACTTTGTTCAAAATCATGTCCATTGAGTCGCTGATGCCATCCAACCATCTCATCCTCTGTTGCCCCCTTCTCCTCCTGCCCTTAGTCTTTCCCAGCATCAGGGTCTTCTGCAATGAGTCAGCTTTTCCCATCAGGTGGCCAAATTATTGAAGCTCCAGCTTCAGCATCAGTCCTTCTAATGAATACTCAGGGCTGATCTTCTTTAAGATTGACTGGTTTGATCTCCTTGCAGTTGAAGGGACTCTCAAAAGTCTTCTCAAGCACCACAATTTGAAAGAATCAATTCTTCAGCGTTCAGCCTTCTTTATGGTCCAGCTCTCACATCTATACATGACTAATGGAAAAACCATAGCTTTGATTATATGGACCTTTGTAGGGAAAGTGATGTTTCTGCTTTTTAATATGCTGTCTAGATTTGTTACAGCTTTCCTTCCAAGGAGTAAGTGTCTTTTAATTTCATGGCTGCAGTCACTGTCTGCAGTGATTTTGGAGCCCAAGAAAAGAAAATCTATCAGTTTCCACTTTTCTTCCTTCTATTTGCTGTGAAGTGATGGAATTAGATGCCACGATCTTAGTTTTTTGAATGTTGAATTTTTAAGCCAGCTTTTTCACTCTCATCTTTCATCCTCATCAAGAGGCTCTTTAGTTCCTCTTTCCAAATAGAAAAAGAGCACAAAAAGTTAGTTAAAACACACAAGAATGGTGACTAGTACAGGATATGTTTAATTTTTTATTTTCATAAGAAAAACTAACACATGGATACTTTGCTTCTTCTATTAACTAAATTCTTATTTATAAAATATACATATATACTGTTCCCACTTGGGTATAAAAGCAATTCACTGACCTGTGAGGAGTCAAATAGTCCCAAACAATGGGAATTGTGTGAAGAACAAGATACCCTGACAGGCTGGATTGCTCACACAATAATCAAGAAGGGGCTCCAAGAGCTAATTAGCCAACCAGAGTCTTGCTAACCCCAAAGACTTTATTCCTCCTCCTCTAGGAAGTGAAGATTTCAGGTGGCCCTATGAATATCACAAAATAATAGATCAGTAGGAATACATGAACTTGTAAAAATCCCCATCAATGTATCAAACAGGACATGTGTGAATTTGTATTCACTCAGTGGTGTCCAACTCTTTGCAATCCTGCCAGACTCCTCTGGCCGTGGGATTTTCCAGGGAAAGATACTGGAGTGGGTTGCCATTTCCTCCCTCGGGGGATGCTCCCAACCCAGGGATTGAACCCACGTCTCCTGCACCTCCTGCTTTGGGCAGGCAGATTCTTTACCACCGAGCCACCTGGGAAGCCCAGGAGACAGGGCAGCAGCTTATATAATGCCACCCGAGTGAGACTGGAAGCTTATGATTTTCAGGGACAGTATCACACTACAAACAATGAAAACCTAAGAGAAAGGCGTGATTTTAAAACTCTTATAGATATTACACAAAGGGAGCTCGGCTTGATCATCAGTGAGTGACCTGGTGACAATCCCCTTGGACCACACAAGCAGATCTTAAGACTGACCAAGAACCAGCTGACTGAAGACCCAGATCTAATTACCTCAACTGGACTAAGATGACATTTCTCTTTCTTTCCAGTCTGATAGGATTTTTGAAAGCCCAAAAGGAATATGAATAATATTACAGAAACCACAGGACGATAACAAAAGAAAGCAATGGTCCAAGAAAGCAGGGGGCAAGGAGCTCCAGATTGTGTGGGGCCCATGGCTGAAACAATTTGTGTGGCCCTACTTAAGAAAAGAAAATGCATAGTAAGGTATTAAAGAGGCATACAGACAAAAGAAGGGCCTTGGAAGAGGCCATGCAAGCAAAGAGCACTGAAATTTAAACTTCATTACTTTCAGTTATCATTTTTGTTTCTGATCTGCTCTTGAAGATATTTGAAGAATTCATAAGCATCAGCCAAACCAGCACTTTAATTACAGTTTAAAATTTTAAGGAGGATTTCCCTGGTGGCAGAGTAGATAAGAATTTGCCTGCCAAGGCAGGTGACACAGGTTCGATCCCTGGTTCAGGAAGATTCCTCATGCCCTGGACTACTGAACCCACTCTCTAAAGCCTGAGAGCCGCACTACTGAAGCCTGCGTGCCCCAGAGCCTGTGCTCTTAACAAGAGAAGCCATTGCAATCAGAAGCCAATGCAACCTGATGAAAAGTAGCCCCTGGCTCAGCACAGCTAGAGAAAGCCCATGTGCAGCAATGAAGACCCAGTGCCATCAAAAATAAATCAATAAATAAAATTTTAAAAAGAATCCTGTGAGCTGAGTGGCACAGCCCACCAAAAAAACTATTTTAAAAATTTAAGAATAGTTAATTAAGTTTGTAAAAGATGATGCTGTGAAAGTGCTGCACTTAATATGCTAGCAAATTTGGAAAACTCAGCAGTGGCCACAGGACTGGAAAGGGTCAGTTTTCATTCTAATCCCAAAGAAAGGCAATGCCAAAGAATGCTCAAATTACTTCACAATTGCATTCATCTCACATGCTGGTAAAGTAATGCTCAAAATTCTCCAAGCCAAGCTTCAGCAATACGTGAACCGTGAACTTCCAGATGTTCAAGCTGGTTTTAGAAAAGGCAGAGGAACCAGAGGTCAAATTGCCCACATCTGCTGGATCATGGAAAAAGCAAGAGAGTTCCAGAAAAACATCTATTTCTGCTTTATTAACTATGCAAAGCCTCTGACAGTGTGGATCACAATAGAGTGTGGAAAATTGTGAGAGAGATGGGAATACCAGACCACCTAACCTGCCTGTTGAGAAATATGTATGTAGGTCAGGAAGCAATAGTTAGAACTGGACATGGAACAACAGACTGGTTCCAAATAGGAAAAGGAGTCCGTCAAGGCTGTATATTGTCACCCTGCTTATTTAACTTATATGCAGAGTACATCATGAGAAACGCTGGACTGGAAGAAACACAAGCTGGAATCAAGATTGCCGGGAGAAATATCAATAACCTCAGATATGCAGATGAAGTATGCAGGTCAGGAAGCAACAGTTTGAACTGGACCTGGAACAACAGACTGATTCCAAATAGGGAAAGGAGTACGTTAAGGCTGTATATTGTCACCCTGCTTATTTAACTTACATGCAGGGTGTGTGTGTGTGTGTGTGTGTGTGTGTGTGTGTGTGTGTGTGTGTGTGTGTATGTTAGTTGCTCAGTCATGTCTGACTCTTTGTGACCCCACGGACTGTAACCCACCAGGCTTCACTGTCCATGGAATTCTCCAGGCAAGAATACTGGAGTGGATTGCCATTCCCTTCTCCATATATGCAGGGTGAAAAGAAAGTGAAGTCTCTCAGTCGTGTCCGACTCTTTGCGACCCCATGGACTGTAGCCTACCAGGCTCCTCCATCCATGGGAATTTCCAGGCAAGAGTACTCGAGTGGGTTGCCATTTCCTTCTCCAGGGGATCTTCCCAACCCAGGGATCAAACCCGGGTCTCCCACATTGCAGGCAGACGTTTTAGCCTCTAAGCCATGCTGGGCTGGACGAAGCACCTACTGGAATCAAGATTGCCAGGAGAAATATCAATAACCTCAGATATGCAGATGATACCATCCTTATGGCAGAAAGTGAAGAAGAACTAAAGAGCCTCTTGAAGAAAGGGAAAGAGGAGAATGAAAAAGTTGGCTTGAAGCTCAACATTCAGAAAACTAAGACCATGGCATCTGGTCCCATCACTTCATGGGAAATAGATGGGAAAACAGTGGAAACAGTGTCAGCCTTTATTTTGGGGGGCTTCAAAATCACTGCAGATGGTGACTGCAGCCATGAAATTAAAAGACGTTTACTTCTTGGAAGGAAAGTTATGACCAACCTAGATAACATATTAAAAAGCAGAGACATTACTTTGTCAACAAAGGTCCATCTAGTCAAGGCTATGGTTTTTCCAGTAGTCATGTATGGATGTGAGAGTTGGAGTATAAAGAAAGCTGAGTGCATAATTGATGCTTTTGAACTGTGGTGTTGGAGAAGACTCTTGAGAGTCCCTTGGACTGCAAGGAGATCCAACCTGTCCATCCTAGAGGAAATAGGTCCTGAATATTCATTGGAAGGACTGATGCTGAAGCTGAAACTCCAATACCTTGGCCACCTGATGCAGAGAGCTGACTCATTTGAAAAGACCCTGATGCTGGGAAAGATTGAAGGCAGGAGGGGAAGGAGACGATGGAGGATGAGATGGTTGGATGGCATCACTGACTCAATGGACATGAGTTTGAGCAAACTCCGGGAGTTGGTGATGGACTGGGAGCCCTGGTGTGATGCAGTCCATGGGGTCGCAAAGAGTCAGACATGACTTACCAACTGAACTGAACCGAGACAATGTTTAAGTACCAAAAAAGTTGACTTCAAGGTTTATCACCTATAAGACTTTAATAAATTGAGCATTAAACAAATAATTTTAAGTGTTCTGCTTCACTTATAAAAGCCTCTTTAATATAAAAATGAAGCTGTTAGTGTCATTTCCAGGGCTCTGAAGAGCTCTGGTACCACAGTCCTCTATGTCTCAACACAGAAAGGAATTCTGCAAGAGGCAAAGTGATAGACAAGAAGTGATTTGTTAGACTAGGATGCTTGTAAGTTTCACAAGGGCTTCTCTGGTGGCTTAGACAGTAAAGAATCTGTCTCCAATGTGGGGACCTGGGTTCGATCTCTGAGTTGGGAAGATCTCCTGGAGAAGGAAAAGGCTACCCACTCCAGTATTCTTGCCTGGAGAATCCCCATGAACAGAGGAGCAGGCAGACAAGTGTTGCACTGCCGGGAGTACTCAGTGGGTTACATTTTTATAATCAAAGGAAGAGAGGGAAAGGGGAGAAGATCTTTGTCTTTCTTAAAAAGACGTCAGGTTTCCTTCATCAGTTCCTCCCCCAAGTAAGGCAGGGAAGTTTTCTTGTCACTATATGGTCAGGCCAAGACTGTCATAATGGTCTTTCATTTTGAAAATTCACCTTTCCATAAATGATTATTTTTTTGTGGGCACAGGGCATATTTTGGGAGTCATTAACTTGATGACACCACTGGGCAGCTTGTAGGCTTTATTCTCTACTACTGTTTTATTGTTTGGGGGGCACTGTGCAAAGAACACATCTTCGGAGCCAAAGGGCATATTTTGGAGGTTATTACCTTACTGAACTCAGTGGGCAGGATGGAGGCCTCATGCCACCATTGTTGTATTGCTTTGGGGCATGTGTCGTGCTTCTGTTGTGTGGTTTTGTCGCTAAGCAAAGTTAGCTTGATTTTATTGTTAAGCCAGCCAATCTGGCTTTGATGCTAAGCAACTTCTTTTGCTTCATGAGTGAAGCTAGCTCACATTGTTTCAGAATATTCTCATTACTTGTGGTCTCCCAAACCCCCCAAAATTCCCTGTCTATCTACAATTCCCTAATGGGGTTTCTAAGCTATTCGATTATCCTATGCTATTCCTGCTTATTTATGAAGAATACATCATGCAAAATGCTGGACTGGATGAAGCACTAGCTGGAATCAAGATTGCCAGGAGAAATATCATTAATCTCAGATATGCAGATGATACCACCTTTATGGCAGAAAGCAAAGAGTAACTAAAGAGACTCTTGATGAAGGTGAAAGAGGAGAGTGAAAAAGCTGGCTTAAAACTCAACATTAAAAAATCAAAGATCATGGCATCTGGTCTCATCACTTCATGGCAAATAGATGGGGAAACAACTGAAACTTTTTATTTCCTTGGGCTCCAAAATTACTGCAGATCGTGACTGGAGTTATGAAATTAAAAGACAGTCACTCCTTGGAAGGAAAGCTGTAACAAATCTAGACAGCATATTAAAAAGCAAGACATCGCTTTGCTAACAAAAAGGTCCATATAGTCAAAGCTATGGTTTTTCCAGTAGTCATGTATGGATGTGAGAATTGGACCATAAAGAACGCTGAGTGCCAAAGAATTGATGCTTTCAAATTGTGGTGCTGAAGAAGACTTTTGAGAGTCCCTTGGACTGCAAGGAGATCAAAACAGTAATCCTAAAGGGAATCAACTCTGAATATCCAATAGAGGGACTGATGCTGAAGCTGAAGCTCCAATACTTTGGCCACCTGATGTGAAGAGCTGACTCTAGAAAAGACCCTGATGCTGGGAAAAACTGAAGGCAGGAGAAGAGGACAACAGGGGACAAGATGGTTGATGGCATCACTGACTCAATGGACATCAGTTTGAGCAAACTCCAGGAGATGCTTGAAGGACAGGTAAGCCTGGTGTGCTGCAGCCCATGGGGTCTGAAAGAGTTGGACATGACTGAGTGACTGAATGACAACAATCCCTATCAAAAAGAATTCTATCAGTATCAACCAATTCATAATGACAATTACTAGTAGAAATAATCAGTACGATATAAAACTGAAAATGACTACTCCATCCAGTAAAATTATCTTAGAAAAAAAGAATCATATTTTGCATGTAACATTGAAAACTACCAGGAATCCCCTTAATCAAATTGTATGCAATAGAAATAAGCACCCATGAAACTATAGCAGCAGATGTGAAAAAAAATAAAATTTGGTATGGATCAAATTTGAAAGACGAATTTAACCCTCATTGTAAAGTTTACCCAGAAAAGAACTGATTCACAGTGATTTCTGAAAAATTGAAAATAGAAAAAAATTAGAAATGGCTAAATCTCACTGTACAAAAAATTGAACAGGAAATCAAGTCTAAATGAAAGTTCATTGATGTTGAGACAGTTCTGATCAAAATATGTTCATGATGTGCAGGAAAAATGAACTTGAAGGTTAAAATGGCAGGTCAAAAACTTTGGGAGATAATGCTTATGAAGCATTTAGTAGAGATAATGCACATATCTGGCATGTGGTATATACTCAAGAAATACTAGGGTTGATTAATTTTTTTTAATTGTGGTAAAATAGAAACAACATAAAACTTACCATTTTCAAGTATAGTTCAGCGGCATGAGCTACATTCCTATTATTGTGCAACCATCACCACTATCCATCTCCAGAACTTTTTAATCTTCCCCAATGGCAACCACACCCATTAAATAA
Organism: Cephalophus harveyi; assembly: GCA_006410635.1. Taxonomy (NCBI): domain Eukaryota; kingdom Metazoa; phylum Chordata; class Mammalia; order Artiodactyla; family Bovidae; genus Cephalophus; species Cephalophus harveyi. The sequence continues at coordinate 124,711 of SJYT01030735.1, forward strand.
CTTCCCATTTCTCTCTCTCTCCAGCCCCTGATAACTGCCATTTACTTAGCCGTTCATGTCCCTGTGAACTTGATAACTTTATGTACATCATATAAGTGGAATCATACAATATTTGTCCTTTGTGACTGGCTTATTTCATAATGTCTTTTATGAAAGACATAATGCCATTTTTGTCATTAGCATAGTCTCCTACGTTCATTCATACTGTAGCATGCATGTATCAGAGTTTTCTTCAAGACTAAATAATATTCCATTGTATATTCATACCACATTTTGTTTATCAATTCATCTGTCAATAGAGACTTCGTTTGCTTCCACTTTTGACTTTTGTGAATAATGTTGGCTATGAACACTGGTGTAGAATTATGTTTGAGTCCCCAATTTCAGTTCTTTGGGGTATATACCCAGAAATGGAACTGCCAGATCAACCAGGGATTGAACCTGTGCCCTCTGCATTGGCAGGTGGATTCCCAACCACCGGACTACCAGGGAAGTCCCACTGACCCCATATTCTTTATGTCAGTCAATATTTAGCATTATGCTTGTGAGGTTGTTTTGGTTGCTGTAAAGAAAAAGTTTTTAAAATCCCACTCTATTATCCAATCTATTATGGTTACAGTTTTCCTGCCTGATCCCGTTATCCAGTTGAGTTTGTGTCCCAATTCCTGGATGTCCAGGAAGGTATACTAACTACTTTGATTGATGGAATCAGACGTCCTGGACTTGAATGTAGACTCACAACTGAGTTTCAGTTTTTCATCTGTAAAGTGAGGACAACAGCAATATTTACCTACCTCATAGGACTGAGTTAATAAATGTAAAATGCTTAAGACAGTCCCAGCAGTTTTATCAAAAGGAAATACAATGGCCCAGCAGCCCAGGGACTATGATCATCTTATTTACCACTGAATACCAGTGGCCAGCACAGAGCTTGGAAGGTCAATGCTGCTGCTGCTGCTAAATCACTTCAGTTGTGTCTGACTCTGTGCGACCCCATAGACGGCGGCCCACCGGGCTCCCCTGTCCCTGGGATTCTCCAGGCAAGAATACTGGAGTGGGTTGCCATTTCCTTCTTCGTGGAAAGTCAATAAATATTTTTAAGTAACTGGGGGTGGGGGGCGGGGGAAGAGGGAGGCCTCCTAACAACATAGCAGTACTTAAGGCAGAGGACTGCCACTCTGGTAGGGACACAACCACGTTATACGGAGCACTTGAAGCAACCGCATTCCAAGGCCAAATTTGGAATGCTAAAGTAGGAAGTCAAGAAACACCTGGAGTAACAGGTAAATTTGGCCTTGGAATGCGGAATGAAGCAGGGCAAAGACTAATAGAGTTTTGCCAAGAAAATGCACTGGTCATAGCAAACACCCTCTTCCAACAACACAAGAGAAGACTCTACACGTGGACATCACCAGATGGTCAACACCGAAATCAGATTGATTATATTCTATGCAGCCAAAGATGGAGAAGCTCTATACAGTCAACAAAAACAAG
>SJYT01030735.1:130949-154046 GCA_006410635.1 Cephalophus harveyi
GGTGGTGGGGTGGGGCGGGGCACCGTTAGGGAGACGCTGAGAGTGGTTAGAGCGAAGTCTGGGGTGCGGGTCCGGGGTGGGGGTTTCAGAGGCTTCGATGGCAGCACAGATGTTTATACTGTTGCTGTTTAAAACCAGGTGGATTTGAAAGCTATAGCACCTCCTCTTTCGGGGGAGCAGGCGGCTACACACAGTCCCCTGGGGGCTTTGGATCGCCGACAGCTTCCCAGGCCGAAAAGAAATCGGTAGGTTGAAAGCGTACTTCGCTTTATGTTATCCTTTCCTGAAGCTCTTAACTCATCTGTGAGAGAAAATTTATGAGACGAAGGGCGTTAAACCCGAGCTGTAATTGTCCGTTATTATCGAATTTTATAATTGAATGCTGTTAGTATTGAAAAGTGATGTTTTCCCTAATTTTGCATCCACTGTTAACTTGGCTTTATTTTGAAATTTACCAGTAGAACTAATGAGTCAGTCTTGTGGGAAAAAAACTTGTTTGTATAGCCTAGTTTGCATTCTTCATGTATTGAAAGTCAGTTTTCAATGAAACGTAATGAGCTAGCCTGAAAAGTGAAAGTGAAAGTTGATCAGTCGTGTCCGACTTTTTGCGACTCCATGGTGTATACAGTCCTTGGAATTCTCCAGGCCAGAATTCTGGAGTGGGTAGCCTTTCCCTTCTCCAGGGGACCTTCCCAACCCAGGGATCGAACCCAGGTCTCCACATTGCAGGCTGATTCTTTATCAGTTGAGCCTCTAGGGAAGCCGCAATGAGGTGCTTCCCTGACAGCTCAGTTGGTAAAGAATCTGCCTGCAATGCAGGAGACCCAGTTTGATTCCTGGGTCTGGAAGATCCGCTGGAGAAGGGATAGGCTACCTACTCCAGTGTTCTTGGGCTTCCCTGGCGGGTCAGCTGCTAAAGAATCCGCCTGCCATATGGGACCCCTGGGTTCGAGCCCTGGGTTGGGAAGATCCCCTGGAGAAAGGAAAGGCTACCCACTCCAGTATTCTGGCCTGGAGAATTCATCCTGTATAGTCCATGGGGTTACAAAGAGTCAGAGGACCAAGGTGCTCTAATACAGTGGAAAGAGCTTGGTCTTTGAAGTCTAGTGGATATATTACATGTTGAACCGTTGCTTTGCCACTCCTTGTAGAGTATCATTGGACAAATTTCTTAAAATTGGGAGTCCGTTTTGCACCTGCTAAATGGGATTAATAATACATACTTTACGAAGTTGGTGTGAGACTTAATATTATAATAATATAATTATGCCTATCCCAGAATTGCTTTCAATAAATGGTCCCAGAGAGTATTACTGAAAACAACTTGAGTTTTGGAGCCAGAATACACGATGTCCAGAATCAACTTTGCCTTTTAACTGTTGGTGTGAGTTTAGTGAAGCAACTTACATCCTTAGTTTTGGTGGCCCTTGATTTTTCTCATCAGATAATAGTACTAGTACTACTTGTGTCACAGGGTGGTTCTGAGACTTGATAAATAAAATAATGTATAGGAAAGTGATCTGTAAAAAGCTACCCAAATGCTTGTTATTCACTCTTTCAGAAGTAAGTTTGCATTTAATAGCTGCTGTTGATTTCATCTTTTTAAAAATACAGAATTCGGTGTTAATATTCAGTATTAGTCGGTTCTGTGTTTTTTGTTCAGGTTGATAAGCTTTTACCTGAGCTGTTGGTTGACAGGTGTGTATCAGTAGGAAAGAATTCATTGATAATTCCCATACATTTGGGCATTGCTTTATATTTTTCATATGATTATTTTATATAATCCTGTAAGAGACTTATTATTTATTCCATTGCACAACATAGGCTCAAGGTGATTAAGGGACACCTGAACTCGCATAGCTAGTAAGACAGTGCACATATGATGCTGCACAAATCCGAAGTCTGGTGAGCAACTTCTGTCTATTATATCTTTCTTTTTCCCAGGAAGACAAGAGGGAACTCCAAGTCCTCTAAATTTGTCTTCTTTGAGGCTTTAAAGGAAAAAATAAAAGATAGACCATTAGTTCTCATCTTTTCTTCTTAAGCTTAATATTTTTCTTCATTTCCTGCTGTTAGAATTTTTATCTCAGAATCTCCACCTGACTGGGGCTGTGTATTAAGACCACTTCTCAGAGAAGTGATGGTTGTAAGCTGGAGTCTCAAACCCAGGTCTTTTGTGTTTAAATCTAGTGTCTTTTCTATACTAAATTAGGTTAACACTCTATCTAAAATGTTTGCTATTGATTATAAACCTGTTATGTTTGATCAATTCATGTGAAATTTCCAAAATGGATCATGTTTTGCCTTTTAAAATGGTGGAGTATTTTTGTTTTTTGGATTTTTTTTACAGTACTGTCAGAGTAGCCAGTGATTCCTAGTCAACTAAAAATAATTTTTTTTTTTCCCCCAAAATTAAGCATACTTATACATGCGCTCTCTCTGAGACTCTTTGGAACAAACCGGGAACTCTTTGTGATCAATTCCTGGCACATAATAGGTGCTTGTTAAAACATAAGAGGGCTCCCCAGGGGGTCCAGATGGTGAAGAATCTGCCTGCAGTGCAGGGGACCAGGTTGGGAAGATCCCCGGAGGAAGGAATGACTACCCACTCCAGTATTCTTGCCTGGAGAATTCCATGGACTGGGGTCACGGAGTCGGACACGACTGACTGACTGACTAACAAAACACAAGAATCCTCTGTGATTTGAGGTGAATTTGAAGGTATTACTGCTGCTGCTGCTAAGTCACTTCAGTTGTGTCCCATTCAGTGCGACTCCTTAGACAGCAGCCCACCAGGCTCCCCCATCCTTGGGATTCTCCAGGCAAGGACACTGGAGTGGGTTGTCATTTCCTTCTCCAGTGCATGAAAGTGAAAAGTGAAAGTGAAGACGCTCAGTCGTGTTCAACCCTCAGTGACCCCAGGGACTGCAGCCTTCCAGGCTCCTCCGTCCATGGGATTTTCCAGGCAAGAGTACTGGAGTGGGGTGCCATTGCCTTCTCCGGAAGGTATTACTAACACCTCAGTTATTACCCATATATAACGTTTTTACCTGAGGAATAATAGTTTTTATTGAATACATATGACTATTATAGACTGTTAGCAGTTTTATATACAGTATATGTTTTGTTTACAGCTCCACAGGTTGATATCCTCATTTTACAGAATAGGCGGCAGCGTGTCCAGGGCTGTGGAGCGGGGGTTTGAACACAGGTTTATAGGGCTGTCTGGCTCCAAAGCCATGTTCTTGCTGCTCTTACCATAGTGGCTCTTAGTTTTCTTATGCTGAAGATACAGTGAAAATCTCAAGTGTGATAGATGAAAACAGAACCTCAACAGATTTTAAATGCATAAATACTAATATAGCATATAAGTTCATTTACCAATACCATAAAATTGGAAAACATAGTTGGTTCCTTTATATCCTTATTAAAAGCTATTGCAGATAGAAAGAGTGAGGAACAATAGCTGGCCTAATAATTACTGATATCTCTTGAGTGTTTCTAGTGTGCCAGATAGTCTAGGTACTGCACCATATATTTACTTCTCATAATGATTTTCAGTGATTTTATCATTCCTTGTTTTATAGATGAGGAAACAGAGGTAGACAGATGAGTAGAGAAATGTGATCAAGGGCACACTACTCCTGAGTGGTGGAGCTATAGTCTTTACCCTCAAGCTTGGCTGCCACCTTGTGTGACATACGTGCTGGTAGTTGGCTGGACTTACTTTCTACTATCCTGGCAGTACTCACCATTCAAAATTATGCTTCGGTAAAGTGAAATGTTGCTTGTATCATGGACCTTCAGAGATAAGCTTTGACTTCTAAACCAGTTTTATATATAGAACAGTTAACTGGGTTTACGTCTAATTGATTTCCAACAGGAAGAACCCTCATCTTTAATGCACCGTGCTTTTTCTGTCTTATACATAGTCCTTCCTAAGAGTCTATGAAAGTGCATATTTGCTCTCAATCTATAATGTATGTTCCTTACCCACTGTTTTTTCACCATCAAAATTTTTGTGCTTCAAGGTCCAGCCTAAATGCTCCCTCTTCTTGAAATTTCCAATAAATTTTTCTGAGATTCCACCTAGAGTTTCTCATTCTGTAGTGTACAAAGATCAAAATTGTTGCTTACATTTGTACCTCCCCTAAGTTAGGAGTATGTTGAGGCAAATCCTATTTCATTATACCCATCTTTACGTCCTCTGACCACTGGTAGGCAAAATAAGAGTTTACACTGTTGTTAGGTTGCTTCCGGATGTGAGTTGGGTGTCTGTCCTCTTCTGCCCATTGCCTCCTGTCCCTTTCCTTTAGGATGTCCAGTGTGACCAAGCCTTTATCCCATTTCCCCCATTCTGACAATGTTTGATTGTCAGAACATCTATCCTAAAGCTATATGTCTGAATTTCTGTTGTCATTTATTATGAGACTTAGAACAACTCCAGAGTTCTCTCTCTGCTGACCATTTCTTAGACCCCTTCCAATACCCATCTCATCAGTGCTGAAAATCCAGCTCCAGCTTGCCTTCATCCTAAAGGTGGAGTTTCTTCTTAAAAGTCTGTTCCAGAAGCAGGTCCTTACGCTGTCCACAATGTGGCCTACTCATTTTGGTGATCCCTAGTGCGACACAGACTTATCCATTCATCAGGAACTTTGGAATCAGACAAACCTGGGTTTGAAATCTAAAGTATGGCATTTGTTAACTATATAGTCTTGGTTTTCACCTGTATGAAGTAGAGATAGGATCATATTGAAGATTCAGTATTATATGTATAGTGCTTGGCACATAGCAGGTGATAAATGAACAGTGTTTAATTATTTTCTTGATTGAATTTATGCATACTTTTTTTCAGAGAGCTCGAGCTCAGCACATTGTACCCTGTACCATATCTCAGCTGCTTTCTGCTACTCTGGTTGATGAAGTATTCAGAATTGGAAATGTTGAGATTTCACAGGTATGGAAGAGTGCAAGAGTCACTTACCATGAAGAATGAAATAAAACTAACATCATTTAAAATATATAAATGTTACTTTGGTTTCCAAGAAAATTAGACTTTTTTCCCTTCTGGTCTAGGTCACTATTGTGGGGATTATCAGAAATGCAGAGAAGGCTGCAACCAACATTGTTTACAAGATAGATGACATGACAGCTGCACCCATGGATGTTCGCCAGTGGGTTGACACAGATGTAAGTAGTTGTTTTGGAATCAGGGTGGGGTTACTTTGGGACTTTGGAGATGTCGAACTTGTTTAGTTTTACTTTTTAAAGGTGGGTCTTATTATAAAAATAAAACATAAGCAAGACATCAAACACAGAAACCCTAACACGAAAGGCCAGTAGATTTTATTTCATAAAAATTTAAAATCTTTGAAACTTCCCCAACACTATAAACAAAGTTAAAGGGCAAGTGACAGGACATACTAGAATGTAAACTTTGTGAGTACAAAGATTTTTTATGTTGGCATTGTATCCCCAGCACCTAGAACAATGCCAATTACATAGTGGGCCCTGAGTAAATATTATTCAAATGAGTGGGGAAATTTTTTGCAACATATTACAAACATTTAAAATTTTTAATTAATGAAAGTTCTTACACAGGAAAAAACACCTGCACCTTAGGAAAACAAGGAAAGAAATGCACAAGTAATTCATAATAGGTGAAATACAAATTGCAACAACAGTAAAAGCAGGTTTATTAAACATTAAGATACCATTTTTAACTTACTAAATTGACAAAGGAAAAAAAAAAAGAATGGCAACATCTACTTCTGTTGAGAGCAGGAGGCACTTAATTTGGGGAATGGTTTGTCAGTGTCTGTCTGGGAAAGCAGATACCATCCTACCTTGATGTTTTGAGTATAACCTTTCTCAAAAATCAGCTGATGATCAAGATCACCCATCACAGAAATGTTGATCTAGCAGTCCACTGCTGGAAATTTACATTAAGGAGATAAAGATGTGTGCAAAGATTCAGTTGTAAGATTGTTGATCATCTCATTATTTATCATAATGGAAACCTAAAAGGAATCTTGATGTTAGCAATAGGATATTATTCATTAAACCAGATATATTTTTAAAATACTGCAAATGATGTAGAAATGTATGTAGTCACAAAGAAGTGTTTACCATAAATGTTGAGAGGAAAAGAGGTTGTTAAAGATAGTATGCATGATGTAGCCCCATTTTTGCAAAGCACCATGTATATAAGTATATGTATAAACATGGAGCGGAGAAGGCAATGGCAAGCCACTCCAGTACTCTTGCCTAGAAAATCCCATGGATGGAGGAGCCTGGTAGGCTGCAGTCCATGGGGTCGCTAGAAGTCGGATGCGACTGAGCGACTTCACTTTCACTTTTCGCTTTCACACAATGGAGAAGGAAATGGCAACCCACTCCAGTGTTCTTGCCTGGAGAATCCCAGGGACAGGGGAGCCTGTTGGGCTCCTGTCTATGGGGTCGCACAGAGTCGGACACGACTGAAGCGACTTAGCAGCAGCAGCAGCAGCAGCATAAACATGGAGAAAATAGACCGAAAGAAAATATATGCTTGTTACCCTTTTATTTTTTAGCTGGGCAGAAGGTCTCTTGGTTTTTGTTTTTTCTGCACTGTGCAGCTTTTGGGAACTTAGTTCCCTGATCAGAAATCAAGCTGTGCCTCCTACAGTGGAAGCATGGAGTCCTAACCACTGGACCTCCAGGAAATTCCCAGCTTCTTCATTTTTTAATGTTTTTAAAGTGCATTCATTTTAGAAATTTTGGATAATACTTTGTATGCTATTTTCACTTCAAAAGCCACAGTCATCTGTGAAGAGTTAACTTGATAGTTATGCATTCATTTTTTGCACCTCAGAAAAATATAGGAGAATTTATTGAACAGTTATAATTGGAATACCAGTTGGAACAGTTATAATTGGAATTCTGAACTAGACTGCTTGATTCCAGGTAGACGAAGAATGTAACCACACAGTCCCTGCCATCAAGTGGGGAGGTAATTACTAGAGATGCCTAATGCTACATACTCATGCAAAATGTATGGTGGTTACTTTTATAATAAGTGAGCATTTAAAGATTACCTGAAATCCCACATCTCAAAGATGATTACTGTTACAGTACATTTTGATAAATACCCTTTTAGACATTTCTCTCTGCATATTTGTACATTTAATGAGAGGGTTGCTTACAGTTTTACATAAAGGATAATATGATATGCAAATGCTTCATAATCTGCCCTTTTCACTCAGAACTCTCCCATTTATTGTGACCACCTGTTCCATCATAAGGATACATCATCCCTTGCTTCTAGACCCAATCAGGGAACATTTGGTTTATTTCCATCATTTACTATAGAATATGCCCCAGTAAGTATCTGTGTGTACATCTCTTCATGATTATGAGATAATCTCTTTAAGGTGAATTAAACTAGGCTTTCTGGAGGAAATATACATTTTAAAATACTTTGTTTTTTGGTTGTTCTTCCACTTACGATTTTACATTTTTTTATTAGTGCATGAGAATGCCCAGTTAGTTCCCCACATCCTAACAGTAGGTTTTATGAGTCTTAAGTTTTTGTATGACAGTTTAAAAAATACAGTCTTGTCATTGAGAATGTTATTTTTTTATATGTAATTTGGTTTTAGTGAGATTGAACTTTTTAAAAACTATATTTAAACAAGACTAGGAGCTGACTGTGGCTCCGATCACGAACTCCTTATTGCCATATTGAGACTTAAATTGAAGAAAGTAGGGAAAACCATTAGGCCATTCAGGTATGATCTAAATCAAATCCCTTATGATTATACAGTGGAAGTGACAAATAGATTCAAGGGATTAGATCTGATAGAGTGCCTGAAAATCTCTGGATGGAGGTTCATGACATTGTACAGGAGGTGATGATCAAAACCATCCCCAAGAAGGAGAAATGCAAAAGGCAAAATGGTTATCTGGGAAGGCTATTTGTAAGAATAGCTGAGAAAAGAAGAGATTTCGAAAGGCAAAGGAGAAAAAGAAAGATACCCATCCGAATGCAGAGTTCCAAAGGATAGCAAGGAGAGATTAGAAAGCCTTTCTAAGTGAACAATGCAAAGAAATAAAGGAAAACAACAGAATGGGAAAGACTAGAGATCTCTTCAAGAAAATTAGAGATACCAAGATGGGCAATTAGAGATGCAAAGATGGACACAATAAAGGAAGGAAACAGTATGGACCTAACAGAAGCAGAAGATTTAATCAGAGACAGCAAGAATACACAGAAGAACTACACAAAAAAGATCTTAATGACCCAGATAACCACGATGATAGGATCACTCACTTAGAGCCAGACATCCTGGAATGCAAAGTCAAGTGGGCCTTAAGAAGCATCACTACTAACAAAGCTAGTGGAGGTGATGGAATTCCAGCTGAGCTGTTTCACATCCTAAAAGATGATGCTGTGAAAGTGCTGCACTCAGTGTGCCAGCAAATTTGGAAAACTCAGCCACAGAACTGGAAAAGGTCAGTTTTCATTCCAATCTCAAAGAAGGGCAATGCCAAATAATGTTCAAACTACTGCACAGTTGCGTTCATCTCACATGCTAGCAAAGTAATGCTCAAAATTCTCCAAGCTAGGCTTCAAGAGTACGTGAACCGAAAACTCCCAGATGTTCAAGCTGGTTTTAGAAAAGGCAGAGGAACAGAAATCAAATTGCCAACATCCATTAGATCATAGAAAAAACAAGAGAATTACAGAAAAACATCTACTTATGTTTCTTTGACTATGCTAAAGTCTTTGACTGTGTGGATCACAACAAACTGGAAAATTCTTAGGTGGGAATACCAGACCACCTTACCTGCCTCCTGCACAACCTGTATGCAGGTCAAGAAGCAACAGTTAGAACTGGACATGGAGCAGAGGACTGGTTCCAGATTGGGAAAGGAGTATGTCAAGGCTGTATACTGTCACCCTGTGTATTTATATGCTGAGTACATCATGAGAAATGCTGGGGGGGATGAAGCACAAGGTGGAATCAAGATTGCTGGGAAAAATATCAATAACCTTATATATGCAGATGACACCACACCTATGGCAGAAAGCGAAGAACTAAAGAGCCTCTTGATGAAGGTGAAAGAGGAGAATGAAAAAGCTGGCTTAAAACTCAACATTCAGAAAACTTAAGACCATGGCATCTGGTCTGATCACTTCATAGCAAATAGATGGGGAAACAGTGGACACAAGAGAGATTTTATTTTCTTGGGCTGCAGAATCACTGCAGACGGTGAAGCAGCCTTGCAGTTAGAAGATGCTATGACAAATCTAGACAACGAATTAAAAAACAGAGACATTACTTCTGCTGGCAAAGGTCCATCTAGTCAAAGCTATGTTTTTTCCAGTAGTCATGTATGGATATGAGAGATGGACCATAAAGAAAGCTGAGTGCCAAAGAACTGATGCTTTTGAACTGTGTTGAGGAAGATTCTTGAGAGTCCCTTGGATGGCAAGGAGATCAAACCAGTCAATCCTAAAGGATATCAACCCTGAATTATCATTGGAAAGCCTGATGCTAAAACTGAAACTCCAAACTACCTGATGGGAAGAGCTGACTCATTAGAAAAGACCCTGATGCTGGGAAAGATTGAGGCAAGAGGAGAAGGAGACAACAGAGGACAAGATAGTTGGATGGCATCACCAACTCAATGGACATTAGTTTGAGCAAACTGTGAGAGATAGTGAAGGATAGGGAGACCTGGTGTGCTGCAGTCCATGGGGTTGCCAAGAGTCGGACACGTCTGAACAACAACAACAAAATGTTAATTTGTGGGAAGATTTTTTAGTTGTCTAAGTGTTTTGATTCCCTAAGAGTGTTTATTTTTGTTTGTAAGAACCTGAAAAGTAGTAATCTCTTACCATATTATTTCTCTAGTTTGTCTATTGACTTTGAAAACCTTTTCCTTGTTTCAAATTATTGTTTTTTAATTGTTCGTGTTTCATTCTATAATTTCTATGGTTTCTTTTCATATTTCTATATATGATTAAGCCTTTTTATAAATTTTGGTAAAAGGAAAGAAGTATAGATCCAGCTTCACTTTTTCCAAGTGGTTTTAAAATGTTCTTTGTGGGAATACACAGTTTTATCTGGTATAGATTCAGCTATGTAAAGTAATAGGATGAAATGCAAATAGTTGATCACCTCCAGGTGATAGGAATTGGAATGCTTTTTATTTTTAAACATCCAGATTTTCTGTTCTAGCTTTTTATACTCATGTATTCTCTAAGTCGGAGAAGGTAATGGCACCCCACTCCAGTGTTCTTGCCTGGAGAATCCCAGGGACGGGGGAGCCTGGTGGGCTGCCATCTCTGGGGTTGCACAGAGTCGGACACGACTGAAGCGACTTAGCAGCAGCAGCAGCAACATTCTCTAAGTGGGCTTCCCAGATGGCGCTAGTGGTAAAGAACTCACCTGCTGCTGCTGCTAAGTCACTCTGTGTGACCCCATAGATGGCAGCCCACCAGGCTCTGCTGTCTCTGGGATTCTCCAGGCAAGAACACTGGAGTGGGTTGCCATTTCCTCCTCCAGTGCATGAAAGTGAAAAGTGAAAGTGAAGTCGCTCAATCGTGTCAGACTCTTTGAGACCCCATGGACTGTAGCCTACCAGGCTCCTCTGTCCATGGGATTTTCCAGGCAAGAGTACTGGAGTGGGTTGCCATTGCCTTCTCTAGGAGACATAAGAGACACGGGTTTGATCCCTGTGTGGGGAAAGTCCCCTCAGGAGGGCATGGCAACCCGCTCCAGTATTCTTGCCTGGAGGATCCCGTGAACAGACAAGCCTGGTGGGCCACAGTCCGTAGGGTCACAAGGAATTGGACACAGTTGAAGCAATTTAGCACACACACACATTCTATAAGCAGTAAAGAATTTTGAGTCAGTTATATGTTCTTCTTATAAAAGGTATACAGTCTAGAAAACTCACAAAGAAATATTAAAATCATTTATAATTATCCCAGTTAACTTTTGTTAATATTTTGACATATATGTTTCCCCTCGTGGGAAATAAGCTTTTTTCCATGAGTCACAACTGATATTCACAGATAATAAATAGAATTCTCCGTTTATCCTTTGTAGCAGTGTGAAGTATCCCATTATATGAATGTATACTTTTTGTTGGATATTTAGATTGCTTTAAATGTTTTAGTAGTATTCAGAATTATGCTGAGATGACTACTCTTAAAGCTAAATCTTGATTACATGTTCTCAGTAATTTTCTTAAATTTCTAGAAGTAGAGTTGCTATACTGAGAAGTATGTCTACCAGAAAGTTGTGTGCCTAAGAGCACTGCATGAAAGTGCCATAATTGTTTGCTGGGTTTTTTTTTTTTTTTTTTTGATATGCATGATGTAGAACTTAGAACTGGAACTTACTTTTAGAGATATTATCCTAATTCCTGATTTTATTTTTTAAAATATTAAATTCTAAAAGGTAGGGAAAACTAGTTAGTGCTACATTATGATCCTTTAGCTCTTACTTTGTAACTTTCTCTACATAAACTAGAAATTTTAAAGAGGCTTTCACCAACATCACTGAAACCTGAGTGTGTGTTTGTATTTCTTCTGTTAGGATGCCAGCAGTGAAAACACTGTGGTCCCTCCAGAAACATATGTGAAAGTGGCTGGTCATCTGAGATCTTTCCAGGTAAAGTCAGAAAAAAACAAGAACAGTTAAAATATATTTGCATGAAGCAGTTTCTGGAGTCATGCCTACGTTTGGGATACTTAAGACTTAACTAAGTCTCTATGTTTAATGGGAATTATATTGAACTTATTTTGTTATTTTCTTCTTCAAAAGGAAATAATGAGTTTTTTCAGTTTAAAACAGGAAGTAGAGAAAGAACAAGATCTCAGCCTACAGTTGCCAGCTATGGCATTCATTAGATGTGGAAGGGCAAACACTGGATTTAGTGACTAGACTGTTTAACCTTGGGAAAATCATTGAACATCTCTGAGCTAGTTTTGTTTTTTTTCCCTATATTTCATTGACTATATTTGAATTAACTTTGAGTTGAAAATTTTCAATATATAGCACATTTTCCTCATTTAATAAAATATTGTAACCAAGAAAAGAGCCATGATGTTTTGGCCTGAAATTGACTTGAATGTACTTATCCTTTGTTCACATTTTTCTATTTATTTTAATAGAACAAGAAAAGCCTGGTAGCTTTTAAGATCATGCCCCTGGAGGATATGAATGAGTTCACCACACATATTCTGGAAGTAGTCAATGCACACATGATGCTGAGCAAGTCGAACAGCCAGGTGAGCAGTTTCACTCTCTTTGTTTTTTTCTCTTCCCTGGAGGAACTGCTTCTGTGCTCAGGCTTTGATTTCCTTAACATTTTGCAGATAGAGCCAGAAGACAGGCATCATTCAATCCTCAAAAAATTTTCTCCGTGAGCTTTGTCATGTTACTTTATTCCAGATGAAACACTCATATTCCTCTCGTAATACCTTTCCACTGTCTTGAATGGCTGAGGCCCAGACAGACTTCAAGTGTAGACTCATCATTATAGGCTGAGCTCTTTACTTTAGGATTTTCAGTCCATATTCAGAGAAAAACCCCAACTAAGACAGCATTTTGCTGCTTCCCTTTTAAGCTATTGGCTACATGAGAAAATTTATTCACCATTATTTTGTCCTGAAATTATACTTCTTGTTTCATGTTGAAGTTTCTCAGCATCTTTTCTGTAGTATGAATTTAGTTTGACAAGTCCATCTAGGACCACACAAAAGGTTTGTTGATCTGAGTGTTAGAATGCCCTTAGATGATTCTGGTAGCAAGGTGGAGGACTAGTTACAGTAGGAGGGACTGGAAAACTGATTTGCTTTTGCATCTTGTTCTTTGCCAAGCACTTTGCTAAGCACTGAGGATACAAAGAGAAATTCATTCAATTTATTGAGCATAGCATATGCAAATCATTATTCAAGGTCCTAGGAATACAGCAGTGAACAAGATGGATAAAGTGTCTGCACTCAAACTTACATTCTTGAGAGAGATGGATCATAAACAAGAAAATAAATATTGTTACAGATACTCTAGTGGAGGTGGTAGAATTCCAGTTGAGCTATTTCAAATCCTAAAAGATGATGCTGTGAAAGTGCTGCACTCAATATGCCAGCAAATTTGGAAAACTCAACAGTCATTCCAATCCCAAAGAAAGGCAATGCAAAAGAATGCTCAAACTACTGCAAATTGCACTCATCTCACACGCTAGTAAAGTAATGCTCAAAATTCTCCAAGCCAGGCTTCAGCAGTTCGTGAACTGTGAACTTCCACTTGTTCAAGCTGTTTTTAGAAAAGGCAGAGGAACCAGAGATCAAATTGCCAACATCCTCTCCATCATCAAAAAAGCAAGAGAGTTCCAGAAAAACATCTATTTCTGCTTTTATTGACTATGCCAAAGCCTTTGACTGGGTGGATCACAATAAACTGTGGAAAATTCTTCAAGAGATNTTTAGAAAAGGCAGAGGAACCAGAGATCAAATTGCCAACATCCTCTCCATCATCAAAAAAGCAAGAGAGTTCCAGAAAAACATCTATTTCTGCTTTTATTGACTATGCCAAAGCCTTTGACTGGGTGGATCACAATAAACTGTGGAAAATTCTTCAAGAGATGGGAATACCAGACCATCTTACTTGCATCTTGAGAAACCTGTGTGCAGGTCAGAAAGCAACAGTTAGAATTGGCCATGGAACAACAGATTGGTTCCAAATAGGAAAAGGATTATGTCAAGGCTGTATGTTGTCACCCTGCTTGTTTGACTTATATGCACAGTACATCAATGGAAACCCTGGGCTGAAGGAAGCACAAGCTAAAATCAAGATTGCCGGGAGAAATATCAATAACCTCAGATATGCAGATGACACCACCCTTACGGCAGAAAGTGAAGAAGACCTAAAGAGCCTCTTGATGAAAGTGAAAGAGGAGAGTGAAAAAGTTGGCTTAAAGCTCAACATTCAGAAAACTAAGATCATGGCATCTGGTCCCATCACTTCATGGCAGATAGATGGGGAAACAGTGGCTGACTTTACTTTTCTGGGCTCCAAAATCACTGCAGATGGTGATTGCAGCCATGACATTAAAAGACGCTTGCTCCTTGGAAAGTTATGACCAACCTAGACAGCATATTAAAAAGCAAAGACATTACCCTGCCAACAAAGGTCCGTCTAGTCAAGGCTATGGTTTTTCCAGTGGTCATGTATGGATGTGACACTTGGACTATGAAGAAAGCTGAGCGCCGAAGAATTGATGCTTTTGAACTGTGGTGTTGGAGAAGACTCTTGAGAGTCCCTTGAACTGCAAGGAGATCCAACCAGTCCTTCCTAAAGGAGATCAGCCCTGGGTGTTCATTGGAAGGAGTGATGTTTAAGCTGAAACTCCAATACTTTGGTCACCTAATGGGAAGAGTTGACTCACTGGAAAAGACCCTGATGCTGGGAAAGATTGAGGGCAGGAGGAGAAGGGGACGACAGAGGATGAGATGATTGGATGGCATCACTGACACGATGGATATGGGTTTGGGTGGACTCTGGATGTTGGTGATAGACAGGGAGGCCTAGCGTGCTGCAGTTCATGGGGTCGCAAGGAGTCTGACACAACTGAGCGACTGAACTGATAGATACTCTGCAGTAAAGCAGAGTAGGACAGGACAGTGATGGAGAAAATGTATAATTTTAGATGAGAATATTCGAAGCTGAAGAAATAAAAAATGAGAAGCCACAAGATTGGAACAAGTTTGGCATATCTGAGAATGTTAAAAAGCCACACTGTGTGGAGTGAAGCAAATGACAGGAAGATAGTAGAGGCATGTAGACAAGGAAGCGGGACCCAGAGGAGGTAGGGCTTCATAGGCTGTAGTAAGAATTACTTTCTTCTCACTGATAGTAAACTTTTAGGAGATTTTGACTAGGGAGTGATGGGGTGTGATTTACAGTTGCAAAAGCTCATTTGAGCTCTTGTATGGAGAGAGATTGAGGCTCCAGCAATAGTAACGGTAGTAATTTGGGGGAATGGTAGCAGGAACTGGGAGAAGAGGTTGGATTCTAACCTATTTTGAAGGTAGAGCTGCAGAACCTGTTGATAGTTTAGAAACAGGATCTAAAGAAAAGGGAAGGTTCAGATATAACTCCTAGGTTTGGGGCTTGAGTAACTAGATGAAGCTAGCAGGTTTTGAGGATAAAATCCAGAATTCTGTTTTGGACTTAACAAATGTGACGTGCCAGTTAGACACCCAAATGGAGATCGGAGTAGAAGGTTGACTGTATAAGGCTGGGACTTGGGAGGGATCAGGGCTAGAGAAAGCACTTTGGGAGTCATTGTGTGGATGGTATTTAAAGCTTCAGATGAGATGAGATAACAAGTGAGTTATTAGAGACCTGAGCTCTGGAACACTAACCTTTAGGAGTGTGGAGGCACAGGAGCCAGAGAAAGTCAAAGAAGTTGTCAGCTGGACAGGAAGAAAATTGGGGAATGTGATTCCATAGGATATTCTGAAAAGAGTATTTTAAGGAAGGGATGGAGTTCAACTGGAGAATGCTGCCCAGAAGTCAAGTAAGATGATGAGAGGGGTCTGTTGAATTTGGAAACGTGGATCTTCAAAAGAGTGGCTTTAGTAAACGGGTAGGGGGAACGTGGGTTAGAAAGAATGGGATTGGATAGAAAGTTTAGGGTGTTTATTTTATGACTGTGCTTTATAACATATACATATGTATCAAATGTTCTATGATAAAAATGGTTTAAAGTGAGAATAGGTGGAAGTTGTGAGCATAAACAATTATATTGAGTAAATAAAATAATCCTTTCTCTCAATGATTGCCTTAAGCATTGCTGGGGCCAGGGGAGGGGCGGTTCAGATCACTTAAGCAGTGGAAGCAGCAGTGAGTGGCGAGTGCAGTGTACCATGGAACCACAGAGAGGAGTTTCCCATCCTGACCCAGACGTCAAGAAAGGCCTGCTGGAGGAGATGATGCCTAAACCTAGTCGTAAAATTTACATGGGAGGCAGGGGAGATACCTGAAGCAGGTCATATCAGCAGAGGTATCCAGGGAAGAAATAGCATTCAGGTCAGTATTATCATAACATGAGATTTCTGCTTTACCAGAAAGCAGTGTGAAGGCATCTAGCTTGAAAACAAGAGGATCATGACTGATTTTTGTTTTGTTTTGTTTTTTATGACCTCAAAGCATTGGCATTTAATGGATAAATGTTGAAGGAATGAGTCTCCTGCCTGGATGGGAGTTCCCCTGATGAGCTTCCACAATGCTCTTTTACTTGTAATGAGTACTTAACATATTTGAGCTTTTGTCATCTTTATTCAGTTCAATAAACATTGACTGAGCACCCGCTGCCCACCAGGCACTGCAAAGCTGAAGGGAAGTGACAAATCGTGATGGCTGCTGTGGGAGGGAATGGATCGAGTGCTGTGAGACCAGAAAGAGCACAACTAACCTGGCCTGGGAGGGTGTCAGGGACGGCTTCTTGAAGGCAGTGGCAATTAAGTTGGGCTTTGAAGGATAAGAAGAGTGTTTCCCAGGCAGATGACGAGAGGCGCATTCCAGACATGGAATAAAAGTGTCAGAGGTGTGTGTGAACAGCCAGAAGTCCCTGTGTTAAAAGCTAGTGGTCAAGAATTTAAAAAAACACTGATGTCTAATTGTGGTAGGTCTTGAATGTCCAGGAGTCTTCATATTATTTTCACAGGCAGGGGGAGCCAGCTGAAAACGTTTAGGTGGAGGAGAGACATGATCAGAAATTATTACTTGGAGCAATAAGGAGGGTTGATTGAGGTAGGAGAGACTTGCAGCTGAGACACTAGTCAGGAAACTAGGGGTGATGAGGATGGACTGGAACTGTTGAAGATCATATTAATAGGCTGTGGTGCAGACTATGGGAGATGAGTGACTGGAGACACAGATGGCTGACTTCTGCAGGACTGGGCTTGGGCTTGGTAACTGAGATGGAATACATAGCAGAGTAGGCCAGTTGGGGGAGGAAAGTAGTGAACTTTATTTTGAAGTGCATGGGACATCTAAGTGGTGGTCTTCAGCTGATGGTTGGGGACAAGGATTTGTGGTCTCGAAGTCTGGGATGAAATCCTGGGGGAACTATCAGCCTTTTGAAAGACAGGTAGATGAGGAGACTGAGAAGAGATACTGAGAAGGCAGAGTTCAAGAGTTAAGTGGACAGCTAGAAGAATATGGTGCTAGGAAGCCCAGGGATAGGTCCATTTCACTGTGGTCAGCAGTGTCTGCTTCTGAGAGGTCAAGTGTTAGGAGGGACTGAAAGGGATTACTGGCTGTGTTGGTTGAAAAGCATTGGTGTCTGGTGGGAACAGTTTCAGGGGTATATTTGGCGAGAATACAAATAGGGGAGAAGTGAAAATAGTGACTATAGTCTATTGTTTTTTTAAAGTTTGGTTAAAAAAAAAAGAAGTGGGTGATGAGAATTGTGTCTTCTTTTCCCTCCTTGGAATGCTTAATGCCTAGCTGATGCTTGGTAAGTGCTTGCATGATTTAGCACCAAAGATAGATGCCACTATAGCCGAACTCATTAATTTTCTTTGTGCTCTTTTTCCTCTGGTTCCTCTCATATCGCAAAGAAAGGGGAAGCCAGGAAGTACCTTTCTGTCTGTTTGATATGATATATATATTTCAGAGAATGACTTTATCTTATGAAATACTCATTAAATAATAGCTGTCCTTTCCAGTCTAAGCAATTGTTATTTGGAAAATTCTGCTTAGGACATTCCCTGGCGATGCAGTGGTTAGGTTAGGATTCAGTACTTTCACTGCCATGGCCTGGATTCGGTCTCTGGTTGGAGAACTAAGATCCCATAAGCCATACGTTGTGGTAAAAAAACAACAAAAAAAAATTTGCTTAAATTGTGTTTTGTAAATTACTTATTAAGATATTTAAAAGAGCAAGAACTATGTGGTAAACTTACTACTGTTGTGAACTTGTTAATTCAGCCTTCGGCAGGGAGAGCACCTATCAGCAATCCAGGAATGGGGGAAGCTGGGAACTTCGGTGGGAATAACTTCATACCAGCAAATGGCCTCACTGTGGCCCAGAACCAGGTAAACACTGGAGTGGCTCCAGACTTTGCAAGACACAGAGCTGTAAATTGTTACTTTCTTAATGGTGCTAAGTATCTGACTCATTTCTTTCTTATAAAGAGATTCTCGCTTGATAGGGGAGCTGATTCATAGTAGTTACTGAAATCTTTCTGATTTGAATCTTCAGGTGCTGAATTTGATCAAGGCTTGCCCAAGACCTGAAGGATTGAACTTTCAGGATCTCAAGAACCAACTCCAACACATGTCCGTAGCCTCAATCAAGTGAGTATTTGGTTTCTGTGAGCTAGGGTTCCGGAATTGTACCCATTTCACCTCACCAAGGTTTCCTTTAATGAGAAGTGAGTTAAAAAAAAGAACAACTGTTGACTGATAAGAGGGAAGTTGTTCAGTCATGGAAAAATAGAAAAAGGACTCATCAAGATGGTGCTGCCTGTCACTTCCCTCATTCATTTTTTCATTCAACAAATAGTAAGTCCAGTTATGTGTGAATGTAATTTTGAGCAAAAATTGACATGATACCTCTTGTGGAATTTAGTCTGGAGGAATGAGATCCTGACTGCTGGTCCTCAGGTGTACAGTCTCATTGGTGTTACTATCCCAAATGTGGAGAGTGTGCCTCACGCTATCTGGACCTAAAGCCATTAGACAGTCCTTCTAGCATCAGTATCCTGATAACCTGTTAGATGAGCAGCTTCCTGATTCTAATGAACTCGTATTGTGTTCAAACAGAGTATTGTGTTTGTGATACCTATTACTATAAATCAGTTGAAATTCTAGGTCTTGATAGAGAAAAATGCTCATGTCTCATTCCATTTCCTGTCCTATAGATAGGATAATAATCCCTGTCTTAAAAGTTACTGTTATGGAGAAGGCAGTGGCAACCCACTCCAGTACTCTTGCCTGAAAAATCCCAGGGACGGGGAGCCTAGTGGGCTGCCGTCTGTGGGGTTGCACAGAGTCGGACACGACTGAAGTGACTTAGCAGCAGCAGCAGCCTGCACTGAATCAGTCTAGGTGTGCCTTACACACACACAAACACACAGGCAAAATGGTCAGTTGCTTAGAATGAGTTCCTTCAGGATTGCCTCTTGTAAATTAAGGTATAGCTAAGAACATTTGCACTGCCACACAGAGTTTAGGTGATCTTGGTGCAGTGGGGGGACTGCAGTGATTGTAAAATGAAACTCACATGCACCATGCTCTGTTGAAGACTAAGGGGAAACAGGTGTTCAGCCTGAAAAAACATTTCTCAGTGGATTTCTACAGTGTGTCTTGGGTTTAACTTTAAAGCAAATTAAAACATTTAAAAGTTGAAAAAAAAAAAAAGTTACTGTTATGATGACGTGCAGAATGGTGGTCACAATAGTAGATGCTTTCTAAGTTGTTGCTATTATTAAATATGGTACTGACACTGACCCAGTTCAGTGCAGTTCAGTCTCTCAGTCATGTCCGACTCTTTGCAACCCCATGAATCGCAGCACGCCAGGCTTCCCTGTCCATCACCAACTCCTGGAGTTCACTCAAACTCATGTCCATCGAGTCAGTGATGCCATCCAGCCATCTCATCCTCTGTCGTCCCCTTCTCCTCCTGCCCCCAATCTTTCCCAGCATTAGGGTCTTTTCCAGTGAGTCAACTCTTCACATCAGGTGGCCAGAGTATTGGAGTTTCAGCTTCAGCATCAGTTCTTCCAAAGAAATCCCAGGGCTCATCTTCAGAATGGACCGGTTGGATCTCCTTGCAGTCCAAGGGACTCTCAAGAGTCTTCTCCAACACCACAGTTCAAAAGCATCAGTTCTTTGGTGCTCAGCTTTCTTCATAGTCCCAACTCTCACATCCATACATGACCACAGGAAAAACCATAGCCTTGACTAGACGGACCTTTGTTGGCAAAGTAATGTGTCTGCTTTTGAATATGTTATCTAGGTTGGTCATAACTTTCCTTCCAAGGAGTAAGCGTCTTTTAATTTCATGGCTGCAGTCACCATCTGAAATGATTTTGGAGCCCCCCAAAATAAAGTCTGACACTTTCCACTGTTTCCCCATCTATTTCCCATGAAGTGATGGGACCAGATGCCATGATCTTACTAGTTTTCTGAATGTTGAGCTTTAAGCCAACTTCTTCACTCTCCTCTTTCACCTTCATCAAGAGGCTTTTGAGTTCCTCTTCATTTTCTGCCATAAGGGTGGTGTCATCTGCATATCTGAGGTTATTGATATTTCTCCCTGAAGGCCTTAAAACCATTTCTGGAAGACCTTTTCTTTCCTTCCTGCAACTTTATTTCCCAGAGGGAAATTGGAGGGCCCTTGGATGGATGAGGAGCTTTTTTTTTTTTAGTAGCTATTTCTACTAGGAAACATTATGTGCAAGCTAAACGACAGCTTTAGATCCTAGTTTCAGATGCTCGTTCAGACTGGTATTTAAGTGAGGTCCTACTTTCTTTGCTTTATACAATCTGGGAGAGGGATCCAAGGCAGCCCTAAAACCATTGTCTCCATGGATTACCTCAATTTTACAGTTTAACTGATGTTTCTCCCTGCAAGAGCCTTCTATGAGCAAAATGGCTGTGAATTGGTGACTCAGTGGTAAAGAATCTGCCTGCCAATGCAGGAGACACACGTTTGATCCCTGGGTCAGGAACATCCCCTGGAGAAGGGCGTGGCAACCCAGTCCATGGGAAACCCCACGAACAGAGGAGCCTGGTGGGCTACAGTCCATAGGGTCACAAAAGAGTCTGACATGACCTAGCGACTAAAACAACAAGAAGATAGAAAGTTTGGAAATGAGGGAAGTTTACATTTTCAGCCGTATCTAAAAGGCAGTTTCCTATCTTCTGCATTTGGGTGTTTTCTTTCTTTCTAGGCTAGCTGTGGATTTTCTAAGCAACGAGGGACACATCTATTCCACCGTGGATGATGATCATTTTAAATCCACAGACGCAGAATAACTGGATCTAATTGGGTACCCGAGATATTTTCCAGTTGAACCTTTTTTTGCAGCCTCTTGTCTCCAGCTGTGCATATAATTGGCGAGTTGACTTCTAGGAAGTAGATTTCATCTATAAAAGATCTCAACTGACATCCTTTTGAAACTTACTACTACTCTTCTGTGTTATTGATGGGCTTCCCTGGTGGCTCAGATGGTAAAGCATCTGCCTACAATGCGGCAGACCCGGGTTCAATCCCTGGGTCAGGAAGATCCCCTGGAGAAGAGAATAGTAACCCACTCCAGTATTCATGCCTGGAAAATTCCATGGACTGAGGAGCCTGGTGGGCTACAATCCATGGGGTCGCAAAGAGTCGGACACGACTGAGCGACTTCTGTGTTTTTGAAGCTCAAAGGGATATGGGCCACTGAAAAGGATATAAACCAGGGCAGAATTTCTTAAAGAAGTAACAGATTAGTTAGTTATAACATCAAGATAAATGGAATTGAAAGAGAGATGCTACCAAGAGAGTTGGGCAGTACTGCTTAAATAATGCTCAAGAGCTTCTGTTCTTAAATTGTTTGCTCTTGAGAGAAGATGAGCAGCACTGGGCCCACTCACCTCTGCCTTTTTTTGTTCCCCACTTTGGTTGTGTGTCGTTACTTTCAGAATTGCACTTTTTTCACCTTGTCATAGTAGCTGCCAAAAGTGTGTTTTTATAAACATGAGGTTCTAGAGTGCTGGCTTCCTGGGGCAGAGGAAAGAAAGAAATGCGTGTTGTACAAAATAAGTACGTTCATATGTTTAATAAAATAGTTCTATTATTGAAGTAACTTGTAAAAATGTTATTTCTTTATGCTGCAATAATTAATACTTTATCATCTCAACTTAATTCTTAGATAAGTTAATGAGGTGTAACATGCAAATAGAAGTTCTGTAGCTGCTTTAAATGTGTTTCTAAATGAGATACCAGCAGCTGTGTGGAAAAGGCCCCACCCCGCCGTGGTTTCTGACAGCGAGCAACAATATGGTTGCTCTCTGTGCTCGCAGGATACTTCCCGCCTAGGGAGCTGTGCAGACGCTTACAAGCCAGTCAGCCAGTGTGCTTATTTGCAAGCGTGTCCATTCTTGTTTCCTAAAAGAACAGTGGCTAAAAACAGGTTTAAAAAAAATGTATTCATTTGAATATGGAATGCATGATAGAATACTTTCATGGGTGGTAGACTTCTCTTTCTAGTTACCATGCTGACGCCCTCAAATGGGCAAGGGGACAAGAGCAGTGGTTTGGGTTTTTTTTTTCTTCTTTTGATTTTGAATTTGACTTAGCAATCAAAAACTGCTTGCCCATTAACCCAGCGAGTGTTTGTTCAATGCCTACTGTGTCGGCCCATTTGCCAGCTTCAGGGGTATAAAGCAAGAGGCTGGTGTCCCAGGTGTTGCCGACTCCACATTCCCAGTAACAGAGTAGCTGCCCAGTGATAGCGTTCCCTGCCATCTTGGCATTGACATGATCTTACAGGAGTTCTGTGGTTCCCGAGCACCACAGAGGCCCTTGGGATTGAGCAGAGGCAGGCCACTCCTCAGCAGAATGAAACCCCAGCCTCTGAGGAGCTTCTGCCTGCTCAGGCTGGGGGAACGTACACTTTTGGTGTTTGTGGTCACCTGGGCTACCCTGTGCTGAGGTCGGGGTGGCGACCGAGAGGAGCTACCCCGCGTCCAAGGTCAGTGGCAGCCCGGGAGGAGACACCCCGCATCCGAGGTCAGGGCAGTGGCTGGGAGGAGCTGCCTCACATCCGAAGCCAGTGGCAACTGGGAGAAGACACCCGGTGTCCGAGGTTAGGGGCGGCAGCTGGGTGGAGCTACCCGCATCCGAGGCCAGTGGCGGCCGGGAGGAGACACCCCGCGTCCGAGGTTAGGGGCGGCCGGGAAGAAACACCCAACGTCCAAGGTCACGGGCGGCCGGGAGGAGACACCCCGCGTCCGGGAGAAGCCACCTCGAGCTTGAGGCCAGGGGCGGTGACCCCGGGGAGCCACCACTAGCCCGAGGCCAGGGGTGGCAGCTGGGAGG